>BGPT01001618.1:5983-65067 GCA_003297045.1 Symbiodinium sp. clade C Y103 | reverse complement strand
ATGTGAAGATGTGAAGATGTGAAGATGTGAAGATATGAAGATGTATGACAGACCTTCACAGTTAGAAGAACCCTTCGCTCAGACGCTCTCGGGAACAACTGCAATGAAATTCACCACAAAAAAACTCTGAGAGACAAAAATAGTCGCTCGTAGTCCAACAGGAAGGCTAAATATTCAGTACTGTACATAGAAGGATGTCTCTATTCCATATATATATATAGAAAACTTTTGCCCGTCACCCATGTTTCCCACCACATCATATCCAGCCCCCCGTGCCAAGGAACTTGGCTGCCGACAGCGGCAAGTCCGCCTTGACCTGCGGCGGTGTTCGCGTCAACTGCGCCAGCTCTCTATCTGTCAAGATGAATTGTCCAGGCAGCTTTGCATGCCTTGGGCGTCTTTGGATGACAGCTGGGGTAGGTGGGACCATCAACCAATAGCTAGGTTGGTAAACATCACTCGATAAATTCTGCAGTTTATGGCACGATCAAAATCATATGTGGGTTTCCTAAAATAGGGGTACCCAAGAATGGATGGTTTATAAGGGAAAACCCTATTAAAATGGATGATTTAGGGGTACCCCCATTTTAGGAAACCTCCATATAGTGAAGATAACATAATGAAGTTTATAAACCAGAAGCATAACTCAGGCACACCACCTTGTAGGTGACAATGGTGTCACGTGCGTTGTTTCTCTAATTTGTAAGGAATGAACCAAGCAATCAGATTGCCATTATAGATTCAAATCAATATTGTATGTACTGTGTATTATATAGTGGGGATATAAGTGGAGATGGTGTGTCTTGGAACGATTCAGTTGGATAAGTTATGATCATGTTAATATGTGTATGCACAATTATAATATAGATTACATACATATATATATATTTATATATAAAAAGTATAATATATATATATATATTATATTTAATTATAAGTATATTATATATAATCCTCCCTATTTTGTTCCCATCATTGCCACATCCCCAGCCCCCAACTTCTGCCTCCCCAATGCACTCCGCAGCTGTCTCAAGCACCGCAGTCGCTCCACTTCCATTGGATCCGTCGCCGCGGGCCGCCGCAGCGCGGCCAATTTCTCGGCCACCGACACGGCCCTGCCGGGGTCCTTGGAAGTTTGGCCACGGGCCATGGGGATCTGCCAAGGTTTGGCATTTTTTACATGTTTTTAGCTCGTTTTCTAGGGGATGTTATGGATATTATGGATGTTATGTTTTAGTAGTTTTCTCCGAGATGTTATGGATGTAAGAAATTGGAATCCAGTTGGCCCGAGAAAATTGCCAAAGTTGGTCTGAAAATGTCTGACACACGTCTTCCATTGCAAACACTTTGCCAAATTCAGTCGTAACTTCTGATGCTCTATTTGTTATGGGCAGGGAGTATTGCTTGTTTCCCTGGTGGAAACGCACAGAACTCCATCGAATCTCCTGGCAATCTTGACCCACAGCCATGTACAGCACTACTCACCCACCATTCAACGTCTGCAGCTGAGGAGCAACCGGACTATGTAGCAAGGCGTTGTAACTTCCAAGTTCCAGCGTTTCGGCTGCGATCTTTTGCCCATCTAAAAGGCCATCTGCCATGGCTGTAGCCACCTCGGAGGAAGCCAGTCCGAAATGCCAAGAAATCCTCTGGTAGTCTAACAGTTTTGCTATTGAATGGCCCATTGACAAATGAGTTACCTACTAAAAATGGTGACGCTCGATAGCTATGTGTAGCTATATTACAATTATATATTTATATATATGGTACTATGTTCGATTACAAAAAGGTTACCATCACAGCTCAGAACTCTGGTCACTTGGGATCCTCAAACGCCCCCCAATGGACTAAAATAGCTGTGGAAAATCACAATTAAAAATAGGTAATCATCTATAAATGGGCAATCTACACGACAGTAGACTGTATAGATTCATTTCTTCAGGCATTCTTTGAAATAAAACATGAAACCTCCACCCGAAAAAAACCAGGAAAGCGTGCGCAAATAAAAGAGCTGGCCGCCAAGTAGGCGTTGGTCGCGTAGGGCGAGTGACGAAATTCTTCGCGGAAATATCCAGTTCCCAGCAGGGACATGACCACCTTCCATTTGGTGGCTTCATATGGGGATGGACCCCTATGAGATACCATATTTCGAGGATTTTGGAGGGAAAAGAGTGAATCCAAGAGTCAATTGCTATGCTATTTACTCCTCACAAGTTAAGAAGAACTTGAGGCCAAAGGGAAGGGGACGAAAGCTAGTTGGGCATGGAGAGATGTGTATTGAGAGAATATGCGGCCTACCACTCGATGTTGCTGACACGTAAACAGCAGTGTGTCATGATGCTAGCCCGCATGCGTCATAATCATTCCACAACCCTCCCCTTGACATCCTAGCACCCTTGACATCCTAGCACATCAGCGTTAACATTACCCTCCCAGCATCCTACTTGCCAAATACAAAGTGCCCCAACCGAACGCGCTTCGGTTGAGCCACTTTGCAGCCATCTGATTGAATCTCTTTCTCTCGGCCTTGCCTTCCTTGTTCCTGTCCATGACATATTCTATGTATTATATATTTATGTGATTATGATGAATATATCTAAGTATCTCCATCTGCCTAGCGACATATCGATAATTCTATAGGCTATTTGTAACACTATGTATATTTATATAAATAAATATATATATATATATATTCAAAAATATATATATATATATATATATATATATTTTTGAATATATATATATNGGGGGGGGGGGGGTAAGGTTCGAAGTGAAAAATCATTCCCAAACAGGGGGCCCCAAAACCAGTTTGGCGTGAAAATCACGCGAGCTGCATCCAGTCTCCCGGCAATACATAGCTAAAGCTAATCCAACTCCAGCTAGCAAGCTAGCTTTCGTGATAAGGTCGGGTATTTATTCCATTTCAGGGGTTGAACATCCATAAATCCCGGCTATGTTGGTGTGAACTGCAAGGTATCAGGGGTTTGACAAATGCCTATATGAGCTAAACAGGTTCATCTTTTCAAGGAAGACGGACTTGTTTGAAGCCACCGGCCAGTCTGCCGTGCTAGCAAGAAGGAATAAGCCATTCAAACATCTGTCATGCACATGAGATAGTCATGGCAAACACCTAGCCTTTCTAACCTTATCATATTCAAAAAAACAGCACATCTTGCACGCAAATGAATGGTGCTTGCATGGGTCAGAATTCACGACCTCGAAATGGAATAACTTACTGCATAATTCATAAATGTCAAAAAACTGAACCAACATACCAAAACCATCCAAAACCTGTCATTCTGGGGTATTCTGCAGGTCTCTACCATGTTGGATGCATACAGGTTGGCCAAATAGGGGTTCCCAAATTGGATTCTGATTCTCCCAATAATTCGATTGATTCTATGAGAATCTATTGGATATATGGGGTAGTAAAGTAAATATGAATTCTTAATTACTCATCAACCAACAGGGTTTGTGTGGTTCTCAGGCATCCAAGGTGCATACAGGGCGTCTTCAGCAGCTGTTTCCCCGCGCCACTTGCAGGCTTTTTGCAGGCGATCTCCAAGCTTGGCGAGGGTGAGCTGTTCCTCCTTGCCTGCCGAGGAATGGGGATTGAGCCGCTCCAAGGGTAACAGGCCAAATGATAAGGGCTTAAGGGCTCGTTAACAACAGTCATCAATCTCAACCATCCATTTTTGCAGGGAAGCTGATTGAACCCACGTGAAATTTCAATGACATTTAAACGATTTTGAAGAAGGATGACACCTGATGAAATCTAAGAAAAAACATGTGAAATCTGACGGAAAAGAGTATGGGCCCTGGAATGATATGGGCATCCTCCATTCATCCCCTGCAAACCTTTTAGGGCCTCGCTGTGCCACCGCCACTTCGCATGCAGCACGCCAGGCCTCACCGCTGGGTGCCATGGATGATGGTGTAAGGGTCAAGTGTACCACCTTGTGGATTTTTCTTGTGATTGCTGGGGATTTGCGATAAAATTATGATGTAATTCATGGTCCTCTGGTTTCTTTGAAGTGGAATGAGGTCTGGGATAACACATATCACTCGCATATATATATATATAATTCAAAACACCAAATGTCTGTTGCCGATGACGGCCCCTGACTTCCCCCAAACATTAAGATTCAAACTCAAGCGGGTCTGCTTGAATCGATGACTGTTCCCCCGCACTGCACCCGAAGAGGTGGCAGTTGAAGGACGCCACGGACAGTTTCAATCATGTTGGAAATTCAAACCCAATCCCAATGTGATACCCACCGCAACTGCCAGCATCCCAAATTTCATATGTTTTAAAATATATCACATAATATGTATAATGTATATATATATATATACATGTATATATGTAAATATATATATATAAATATATAAATAAATAAATATATATATATATAAATACAAATATATATATATATACATTTATATATATATATATATGATTATATGTATATTTATATGTATAATTATATATATATATATATATTGTTCAAAATCATTTATGGCAAGGTATGCCCTCTAATTCTTTCTAGAACCAGTGGCCATCAAATCAGCTCCTCCTGTTGGGCCAAGTGGCTTCTGCCGGCACCTCCCGTTTTTCTTGCCGCTGCCGCTTGGGTGGCTTGGGCTCGGCTTCGGCAGCCTGGCGGAGCTGTTTCCACATCACCAAAGTCATACATCTACTGGGTTTCCCTCTGGTAAACTAACATAAGTATATGGACATATATGGACAATCACCCTTTCCTACCGGTAAATCAAGTATACTATAAATGACAATTGTCAATAGCTATGTTGGTTTACCAAAGGGTATTGGTCAAAAACAGTTGCCAGCACAAAAACTGGATCACTTTTGAGTCGAAACATCACCGCTGCCACATCCACCCCCAAACCTACGATTTTGATGCATTGTAAGTGTTCTTAGATGTTAACGATTTAAGGTTTCTCAGTTTGATATAGATCCCATTCCTTTGATAAAGAAAGAGTCTTTAAACAGGGTTGCTCCAACGAATGGTAAATGATAGCCGCAAAACAAAGGTGAGACCAAATATCTTTTCTTGATTTTATCTACCCATTGTTCCACGCTTGTATCTGGGGTGTTGGGAGCAATCATGAGGTAGTGTATCATACTTAGATAAATTCAAACTGCCCAAGGTGGTGACCCCTAGCGAGCTAAGTTGGCTTATAACTTATAGCCCGAGTGACTAATAGATATATCATGATAGATCTACCTCAAACCATAGAATTCTAGTTGTGTCCCCCACCTTCGCTCTCGTTTGGGGCCCCCACTATGCAACACCAATCCCACCCCTGGAGGCCTCAGCTGCACAAACATCGCAGCCACCACGACACTCGGGGATCGCTTCACCGAAGTGACGCGAGATCTGCTCGCGGCGGCATTGGCGTCGTTGGCCTGGCTGAGGGATCGGTCCCAGGAGGGTTGAACCAACAGCGTGGCAGATTCCACAAAGGATAGACGCTTCAAATTCAAATTCCACCGTATCTAGATGTAAATAACTAGATGTAACTAGTGGAAAAAAAAGAAACAATTGGAAGCTTTTGTTTTTTTTTGGGGGGTACTATTTATATGACCTCCAATAATGTTGGTATGAGCCCATGGGGATCTAAGCAACTGCAGATACCATTCCGATACAACAAGCGTACGCCATGAAGGTGATGTTGATGCCCCAAATGTGGAATGGCAATCTAAGTGTCACTTAAATTCAATTCAAAGCCGATGTCATTTATTGAACTTCTTAGTTGTTTTAAAGGAAAGCCAACCTGGGATCCGTTTGCATCCTGTTCTGACGAGAGTTGGGAACGAGGGCGGCAGCAAAATGGTATGAGTAAAAGCAACTACTTCAATATAAAGCAGCAGCTGTCCGATGGTCAGGAACCATTCTCTACATACACTTTATCATGCGGCAATCCCAACAAATGAACCACCAATTTTGGGAGGGGTTATAGTTTATACAACCTATTTCTAGCGAGATGAAATTGGGAATGGTTTTTCATTGGGCTTAGCACATTATACTGTACAGATTCATGGTTCACTCCGAGCTGCTGGAATATCAAAACCATTTAGACACAAACCAAGGTGCAATACATGGCAACACCATAGATCTCTCGCAAGAATTGGGGCTTGTAGTAGTTCCTGAGTCATGGGACTTTTGACGAGTGAAAGGTGGGGCCTCCAAACCATAGCTAAGTTGGTTTATAGCCGGGTTAACTAGGGTTTTAAACTGATATATCATGATATATCATAATTATTTAACTATTCAACCAGGTAGCGGCGTTTATAATGAACCAACATGCATAAGTGGGGGGCACCACCTTACATCATATCTCATGAACGCTTCACTAAAAACTCCACACATCTTGGGAAACTTGAGGACATTCAGAATTAGATCCAGCATCATGCTCCTGGTTCTAGCCATCAACTGGTTCCTGGACTACAGCGACCCCAAAAACGTTTCTTCCAACCTCAGGTGTCGCAAATATGTTTTGTCATTTCTATGTGGGCTGCTCTGCTGATAATAAACTTCGGCGTATTGATTGATTAATCAGGCCCCATAATCAATAGGGGACTACACCAACAAAAAGTCACTGCAACTTTTCTGTTGGTAATAGTCTCATGTGTTCATCAAGAGTTTCATCAACGCCACTATCCAAACTCCGACTCAACCAGAAACCCACGGTTTTCCCTATCAAATCTTGGTTGCTGTAGATTTTCGCTCAAACCATTCCACCACAGCGATCCAAGTTTCATGGCACTATGCCTGGTAACATCACTGGGTCGGTACAGCAACAAACACAAGGCCGCTTTGCCGTCTCGGCCAGCGCGCCCTGACTCCTGGTAGTAGTGGTGCAGGGACGCGGGCAATCCCGCGTGGATCACGAAGCGGACGTCGGCCTTGGGGTCTGAAAAAATGGGTCCTAAGGTCCATTCCGATTCTCACAACCCAACAGCTGCAACACAACTTCTGAGACTGTATTTGGGGATGGTTTTTAGTAGGGTCAACCCAACTTTGCTTTCTATTCATTCGAGGTATGCAGTACAGGAAATGTGAAAAAATGGTTTAACACGCTTAACCTCCTGAAATGTAAACACATGATTTGGGATGACCTCATTTCCATGGGTTCAACCATGTCCAAGTCATGTTGTTCCGGCCTTGTTGATTCCCATGCCAAATGCCACGGTGGCCACCACCACGTGGATGGTTCCTTCAACCCAATTGGAATGGACCTTGGCTTCCGCAACGCATCCATGGTGGCCAACAAAAACACGCCACGGCTTGCTTTCTGGCTGAGCCACCAAGAGAAAAGACTTAAGCAAGGAGGAAAACCAACCAGCCAGAATGCACTTAAAATATGTTCAAAACATATTTTCATATCATATGTCCAGAAATTATTGGGAGGATAACTTAAACCAGAGTGCGTCCTTCCTAAAGTCAGTCAATCAATTAGCAACAACCAGAATTCATATTGCTGGATATGTCTTCTCTCTTTGTGTGTTTTTGTGGGGGTCGTCCTTCTTTTTTCACCACATCCCCCGGCCTTTTGTCGGGCTTCAGCCGTCAAATCGCCGTGGTAGAAGGCACAGGGCACGTGCTGCGACAAGCCTTCGCGGAGGCACTCGGCTTCCTTCCTGTGCGACATGTCATGGAAGCCTTGAAAAAAGAGATATATCAGGCTATGATGGGTCCCTACCACTTACCGCATACCATGTATACCGTATACCCAAAAAAAAACACACACACATATATATATATGAGGAGCCCTGTAAGCATGAAAGGGCGTTAATGATCTGAAGATTCAACATTGTGGGTCGCAATTTCACTCTCAAGATCTTCAGGGTTGTGTAGTGCCTCTCATGGACCCCATTATCCTTTGCGGTGTTTTCATTGCTGGTTTGGGCGTGGGTCTATCAGCCTTCACGAGAGGGTCAGAGGTCAAAACCAATCCGGTGGTGTGCCATTGTGAGTGCACAGGGGATAAGGCCGTGGCTGGGGGGTCCAATTCGTGGAGAGAGCTGGCATTGGTTCTGCTTTTGGGCATTTTCCTTGGTGGCACCTTGCTAGTTGCAATTCGTTTTTGGGCATCCTCACAAGAATCTCCTACCTTAGTCAAGGGCAAAGGTAAGCGTGGAATCTACGGAAGCTTTAATCCTCTGGCTATCACTGGCTAGACACCATGTCCGAGGGCGACATCTGGTATGTAGATTATGGAGAAGTGCCTCCCGTGATACATAGTCGACTACTAGGTGCACAGGTTCATGGCAATCTATGGTGTATCATAACGCCTGATCATGATGTCTATGAGGAGCAGCTTGACAACATGAATCCAGATTTCGTTCAAGTTTTCCCTGGAGTTGGTGGCATTGGTGCCCCTTTGCCTGCTGGAGTCAACCCCAACCATGTTTATAGTTTCCGTGCGATGACAGCCCAGCAGTATCAAGGGCTGATGAATGCTGCCCGTCAGCATGCTGCTGCTGTCCGTGTCCAGATGGGGCTGCCTCCTCCAGGAGCAGTTCCTCAGCCTGGACCTGTTGGCGGTGGTGTGGCTGGGGATACTTTGGTCTGGGTGTCCATGGAATATGAGCATGGAAGATCAGCTGGTGAAATCATTTGCGATGCTGGAACTCCGTTGCCTGGGGGTGCCGTGACCTTAGGAGGGGACAAAGCATTGATCCCTATTGGCAATGGTGCTCTGTATGTCAAGCAGGTTCCTCGAGACAAGATTTCAACCATGGAGGTGCGTGACCTCAGAGTCCTCAAGATGAACTTCGATGAGCAGGGCCAGAGAAGGGTTGATTTCAGCAAGGCCGTGGCACGTATGACACAAGATTCGATGCCTGGTGGTGGTTTGATGCTGGATGGTCCTCCTTCAGCACTCCCAGTGCTGAAGGGGATGGTCGCTAGAGGATTGACGCCGGTAACTGACCATGAACACTGGGTGCGTACGCATGAGTCATTGAAAGGTGACAGGTCATTGTATGAGATGGAAGTGTTGACGAGAGCCCTTGAAGCCTTTGCAACGCAAGATCAAATCAATGTCCCGAACAGTCGAGGTTTTGAACTCCTTATCCGCAGATGGCAAGTGATCCGAGAGGCTCACCGTTTGAATCCAGCCAGCCCTGACTACTCTGCCTCAGACATCTTTATGGGGTGGGAGTACAGGCGGGGAGATGGCGTGCATACGGAACTTGCAAAGTTCGTCGCAACGGAGCTCAAAGACCAGGCACAGATTGCGAAGGAGTCGAGAAAAGCAAGGGAGGAAATGGCGCAGAAGAAGAACAAAGGCGGGGGTCGAGGGGCTCCTGCCGAGGCTAAGTAAGCTTCTGCCTACAGGTCAGGGTGATTTAGGGTACCATCATTCTGGCTTTTCTTTTTTGTGCCCAGGGAGTTGGCTTTGGCTCCTGATTTTTTCAGCAGTTTCCTTGGATGGCTTCCTCTTTGCCTAGACAGCGGGATCTCCTTCCGTTGCCCCTGTTTGAGCCAGATGGTGATGGAGATCGTCACCGTCGCCCTGATCGTGCCAAGCTGTCAACTGGTGCGTATCGGCGTCAGATGAGACGTTATGACAACGTCTGTCGGGCGAACCAAGCAATCAGTGCCATTAACAGTTTGGCTGGGTGTTCTGAAGCTAAGTCTGGGGCCCCCACAGGAGCTCAGCAGTGTGCGATGCAAGGGATTCTGCAAACTATGGTTGAAAGGCCAAGGACTAATTCAACAATTGCTATGCGTGAAGCCGTGAGTGAGCTTCTGCATTACCGTCCCTCTAGTGCTTATGGTGAGCTGGAGGAGACGGGGACTACCACAGTAAGGCCGTTCCAAAAATCCCTGATTTCACTTCCTGAACCTGGTGCAGTTACACATGATGCATTGGATTTGGTGGATGAAGTTGGGAGGGAAATTCTCATGGCCTTCCATGACACCATGCTTCGCGATGTCGAAAATGATCCTGCTCGTAAGCTTCCGGGTGATATCACACCTTACATGGATGTGAAGCTCAAGGCATCTTCAACTTTGTATGGTGAATTTATCCGGGACTTGTGGGATCGTGGCATGTTGGACTTTTTACATCAAGCCAAATCGGTGGTCACTCCATTTTTTGTCGCTAAGAAGTCTGGTCGTTTGCGGATGGTGCTTGATTGCAGGGTCTCCAACGCATATTTCCAAGATCCTCCTGACATTGCACTTCCGGCGGGGCATTCTTTCTCACAGTTGGAAATCCCAGATGGCCATGACCTCTTTATTGCACAAATTGACATTCGTGACTATTTTTACTCCATTGGTATGCCTGTTGGATTAAGACCGTACTTTGCACTCCCAAAGATTGACCTTAAGATTGTGGTTCCTGATCATCCCCTTTGTCTAGCCCATGATGGTCCTTCCCTCTTCCTGCATCCTGCACTGAAGGTGGTTCCAATGGGATGGAATTGGGCCATGTTCATTGCGCAGCGAGTCCATCAGCACCAGAGCATGCTGGCAGCTGGGCTTGCTATGGAGAGGGTGCTTGTGGATGGGCGGCCAAGTCCTGATCTGGCTAAGGGGATTGCATTGGTGCCTTATGCGGACAATCTGAACATCGTAGGGTGCAGCAAAGAGGCGGTACAACAAGCAAAGCAGAGCATTGTAACACACTTGGAGTCATTGGGTTTTCGCATTCATGAGGAGCAAGAGGCGGAGTGCACGGCAGAGGCATTAGGTTTTTACATTGATGGTCGTAGAGGACGAGTGTATCCCAAACCTGAGAAGCTGCACAAGGTTCGCACTACTCTGTTGTGGTTATCTAGATGTCCTAGGGTCACTGGCAAGATGATTGAGAGGATCATAGGTCACTGCATTCATTTTTGCATGTTGCGTCGAGAGTTGCTATCCATTTTTCGGGCTGTTTACGACTTCAAGGTTGTGGCTTACGAGAAGAGACAACGGCTATGGAAAACAGCTGGACATGAATTTCTTTGTATGGCATCTCTTTTGGATCTTTGCTTTGCTGATTTGCGGCGACCATGGTCCTCCAAGGTATCAGCAAGCGATGCCAGCCTCACGGGGACGGCAGTTTGCTCGTCTACATGGAGCACGGAGCAAGTGCAACAGGTGGGCAAGCAGCGGGAGTTGTGGAGGTTTCGTGCAATTGGGGGAGCTGGTCGTGCTAGGGAACATGTTCAAGCTTTGGACCCTTTTTTGCATGAGGACACAGTAAAGCCTTCTAACGAACTTTCTGCACCCACCATGGATGAGTTCAAACTTAATCTGGAATTTCAGGAGATACCGAAGAACCTTTTAGATGCTGACAGCTGGCATACAGAGTTTTCTGCCAAGATGGACATGCCGGAACATATCACTCTGCTCGAGGGACGAGGTATAGTTCAAGCACTCAGGCATAAGGCTAGAAGCGCGCAGAATTTTGGTTTTAGGCATGTTCATCTAAACGACAACTTGGGAATGACGCTCTCTTTTGACCGGGGTAGGGCCAGAAACAAGGCTTTGTTATTTCAATGTAGACGCAGTGCTGCACTTGCCCTGGCTATGAATTGTGAGTTTCATTTTCGATGGATACCATCAGAGTTGAACATTGCTGATAAGCCATCACGAGTGTTTGAGCCTGTACGCCATGCCTCAAAACGCAGTGCGAAGAAAACCCGCTATGAAATGTTGTATCCGGGGTCCAAAGAAAAAACAGATGCAACCCGCTGCAAAGCTGAACTCCGTTGTGAACAACTTGAAGAAGTCCATCAAGCCGTATCAAGGCCTGTCAAAGGCTTCAACTCCTGCGCAGATCAGAAGAAAGATAGCAGACAAGACCGAGGAGGGTCGTATCCGGAAGCGAAGACAGCTCATGCAGGAGCACGATGCTATGCCCAGGATGAGTGGGCAAACGTTTCTGGAACAGTCAGCAATCTCTCCAAAGACAGCGGCAGACTATCGGTTTCGGATGGAAATTTTCACCAGTTTTTGCAAGCTGCATCGCATATCCATGATGGGGGCTCAAAACCTGGATCCAAGTCTTACAACATTCTTTCAACAGTGTTTCAACGATGGCATGGAATTGTCAGAAGCAACGAAGTATCTGGCTGCGGTGATGGACAGCTTTCCAGAAGTCAGTGCAAAGCATATGCTGCCAACAGCGCGTCGAGCCTTGAAGGGCTGGAAGAATCTCGACCCAGGTCGCAGTCGACCTCCACTTCCATGGCCCCTGATAGCATTGATCGCCCTCACCATGATCGAGCAGGGCAATATGGCCAGTGCTATGGTTATCCTGACCATGTTTGTGACGTACTCAAGGCCAACAGAGACTTTGAAGCTACAGGTCAAGGATCTGGTCAGTTCGACTTCACTGGCTGCCACTTGGATGCTGGTTTACAATCGTTCAGAAGAATTCGAGACATCCAAGATGGGATTGGCCGACGAGAACATCACTCTGGACTCAAAGACCGTCCCATGGTTGGGGAAAGCGTTGCAACGGATGTCTGCAAGGCTTCTTCCCATTCAGCTGCTTTTTCAGGTGGAGTATGCCAAGCTTCTGACACACTGGAAATCATCACTGCACAGGATTGGGCTGCCCAAAGGTCATTGCACCCCCTATCAACTTCGACACTCAGGAGCCAGCTGGGATCGCTTCAAGAACTTTCGGACCCAGTTGGAAGTGAAGATGAGGGGGCGGTGGGAATCCGACTCTTCAATGGCGAGGTACGAAAAGAAGGCGTTGGTGTCAACAGCTTTCGACGCCCTCCCTGCAGCAATCCAGACACGATGTCACAGTGCAGTACAAGTTCTTCCAAGCAAGGCCCTCGCCATTTTGGGCCAATAGCTCGATACAAAGGCTATGCTTTGGAACTTTTTTCTGGGTCTGCGCGGATTTCCAAAGTGCTGGCTAAACATGATTGGCATTGTGAGGCGTGGGACATCCTGTATGGTTCAAATTGTGATTTGACTGACGTAAACCGGGTCAACTCCATTCTGGATCGTATCAGAAAACATGAGATACAGTATGTTCACATAGGGCTTCCTTGCAACTCATGGACACGAGCGCGGAGGAATGATGGGCGTGGACCTGGGCCCCTAAGAAATGATGATATATATATATATATATTATGGGTTTGCCTTATTTAAGTGACAGTGATCGACGCAAAGTACAGATTGGCAATTTTTTGTTGCGGCAATCAGTGCGAGTGATCCGGGCGTGCCAGCATGCAAACGTATGCTGGACTTTGGAAAATCCATGGACTAGTCGTGTCTGGTTAACTCCTGCTATCAAGTCTCTCAAGCAGTGTCATTTTGAACGAGCTGATTACTGTCAATATGGGCTTCCCTGGCGTAAGGCAACCTTTTTCTTGTGCAGCAATTTGATTGATGTCTCTTTCAAGACTTGCTCTGGTAACTCTGGGGTTTGTTCGAGACCCAAGACAAAACATATCATTCTGCAAGGCACTCGAAATGGGATGTGGCTCACAAAAGTGGCAGAGCCATATCCCTGGGCTTTGGTTCACACTTTGATTAACCAAGTGGTTCAGCAGACTCCGAAGTCGGGTTGAGATGTTGTGGGACATGCATGGCTTGATACCATATCCTTTCAGATGCTGCGTGGCATGGCTGGTGACGAAAGTTTTTGTGGCGCTCAAGCCATACTNTTGAGATGTTGTGGGACATGCATGGCTTGATACCATATCCTTTCAGATGCTGCGTGGCATGGCTGGTGACGAAAGTTTTTGTGGCGCTCAAGCCATACTGTCTTGTACCTTGCATCGACCTGACAAAACAGATGCGTGTCTGCTGGCCTCAGTTGAATGTGGTGTGGATCATNAGTTTTTGTGGCGCTCAAGCCATACTGTCTTGTACCTTGCATCGACCTGACAAAACAGATGCGTGTCTGCTGGCCTCAGTTGAATGTGGTGTGGATCATGAGGAGCCCTGTAAGCATGAAAGGGCGTTAATGATCTGAAGATTCAACATTGTGGGCCGCAATTTCACTCTCAAGATCTTCAGGGTCCACCACCGCCCCACCGCCTCTCTTTGAGATGTTGTGGGACATGCATGGCTTGATACCATATCCTTTCAGATGCTGCGTGGCATGGCTGGTGACGAAAGTTTTTGTGGCGCTCAAGCCATACTGTCTTGTACCTTGCATCGACCTGACAAAACAGATGCGTGTCTGCTGGCCTCAGTTGAATGTGGTGTGGATCATATATATATATATATATACATAATAGGGCGTGTACATGTATATCATTCTATATTGTATACTATCTATCCAATTATATAAATATAATGATATATGCAAGCATATGTATATAAAACACGGGCTACAACTACCACAACTAGTGTAAACCTAGATTAGAAGCCGCTTGTGCGTATTGAGGCCCATCCTTGCATCATCCATATAACTCCATCTGCACAGTACACATTAGTACACTATGTTTACCTGCTTGTGCCCGAAAAAAAAAAACGTAGGTAAACAAATAAATTATCAATGCAGGTGTGAGTATATTGCGAGTATATTGTGATGACATATTTACATATAACTTGCCTGGTGCTAATGGGATCAAATCGTCATTTGGTTTTTCCCATGAATATATCCCTATATATTCACTCCAACCGCTTGAGGTCTTTCAGGAGTTTCCAGGTGCCTCCTACTTGTTGATGACAGAGTGCTTTATAACCCCCCTAATAATGAAGAACTGTCCATATGGGCAACTGAGAATGAACAGGGCAATCGGGCAATGACACTAAATAAGCTCTCTTTGATGGCTATTCTATACTTCTCTCCGGCGCTATCAGATCTTAGGGGAACCGACCAGACCTTGCAGCATCCGCGCCAAGCCTGGTGATGCAGTAGACCAGGCCAGGTGTTCCCACAGGGAAGAGTTTGATGGTCTTCAAAACCATCTCAAGCACCAGCGAAGCGTCTTTGGGACGATGTCCTTGGTGCCCAGGAGATCCCAGGAGTCCCAGGTCTGACATGACCAGTTTGGGGTCCAACGAAGCAGGTGGACTTGCGCTAGTGGAAACAGCCTGAAGCAGGTCGAAATGATGGGCATGTTCCCAAGACTTTTGTAGCTATGGATCAAAACCTGAGTGCTAATACTGAACCTTGAACTAATTTGCACATTGATGTGCATCCCCTAAGAGACTAATAAAATCATCATTGCGGTCTCGACTCGTCCCTGTTTTGGTTGGTCTGAGAGAAGGAAAGAACACACCTCCATGCCAAACAAGGAATTATCATCATTTTTCCGTTTAAGTTGCCATCTGGAGGTTTGCCCCATGTTCAGACCCACGAACTGAGTATTGTTGGTTTGCACAATTACAATCAATTACATTTGCTTGGTTCCTCCAACCATCATTGAAATTGAAGTGCAATTGAACCGCCATAACTGAGACCGCTCCAGTGATTCGATTCACCGCTCAGCCCAAGAACGCACTGCATAGAACAGGTTGGAGCGATTGGTTGGCGCGCGCAGCCTCGAAAGAGCGATGTGTTACGATGTCCAAGATACAAAAAACATGGGGAAGGTACTTGGGTGTGCAGTTGGGATTATCAATGATAAGTATGTCATAGTATGTCTATATAATTCTATATATATATATAAATATATCCACGGGATTTTAATCCTCAATCCTCAATCCTCATAAGTTGGCTTTTGACCCCTACAACTATGGTTACATAACCATATAGTTGAGAAATTCCCTGCAAATAGGAGGGTTCAATGGGAAAACCATTGAAGTGAAGTAAATGGGGAATTTCCCACAAAGCCATGGCAATGATTACTGGAGGGTCTTAGTGCTCAGGGTCAAAGCCACGTTCCGAACCACTCAGATTGATGGGCCCCTGCCAATTATATCCTGGCTATTGCATGAACCATAGCTGGCCTCAGGCTGGCTTATAAGATGGTATAAACATGTATAAACTAGTTGAGTTAGAGTTAGAGAGACCATCCATGAAAGAAACTTTTGTGGTTTTTGGGAGATCCTGGTCTAGATCAGCGAAGGACACCGAGCAACTCCACCACAGAAGTGAGGTTGAGACATTTCTGCACATCCGCTGCCACGCTTCGAGTTGCCTGGGACTGGCAGTGTTGGCCAGGGTGAGTTGGATGAGGCATATAAGTTTACATAGATATCACATATGAAAAATATTGAAATTGAAAAACCAATGTTTTTTTTCTGGGGGAGTCTCCGCGTGTGAATTTTCCCCTAGGGCCTGGGCTGGGAGGCGGGCCATGCCAAACATGGCTAGCTGGGAAATCCCATGCGTCCCGAGGGGCTGTTGCGGTGAGGGCGAGGATGGGCGTCTTCGGAAACCTGGGGCATACAGTCCCCATGGGGGTGCAGTTCCAGTGAACTAACTAAGTGGATATATAAATATAAACATATATATATATATTTATTTATATATATTTAGTTATATATATATATATAACATTTTATAACCTCAGCTAGAAGGACTATGTGACAACTTGGTAAAGCTCAATATGCAGGTGAAAGAAAATGTAGACTGAGAGGTTCTTGTTACACACTGACACATTGACGATTTGTTTCTGACGCACGGACTGGCATAAGTACCGATATGATCTGATATGCCCACTGTCTACTTACATGTGCAGAGATACTCATTGACATGTGTACTGGCATATTGGCTGGCAGTACCTCAATGTAGTGCATGTAGTGACATATTCGCCGACATATTCACTGCCATTTCTCTAACATGTGGATTGACATGACTGATGCACAGCCACGATGCTGAATCCGCAGTGCTGCCAGCTTCTCATAGTCCTCGGTATAAGGGGCAACCTGGGGTCCATCAAACCAGTTGCTTCATCATGATGTTTTGATTATTTCAAAGTTAGATGCGCCTTGATGCACTTAGCTACTTTTCGGCAAAGAATATGTGTATAATGCAATCATCAGAATTGCCATGATTCTCCGAAGTGTGATGCCTTCAAGCTTCAACATCCGTCACTTGTCACCAACCAAACAACTGCAACGGAAGCCGCCTTCAACAGCTATCATCAACATGTGCGCCGTGGTCAAGTTAGATGGTATATATGGATTATTATGGACATGTTGGATTATGGTATATCCTTATGTTGACCATGGACATCAAGATGGTATGACCACTACAAGGTTAACGTGGTCATCGTACCATGACAGCACGACGAAATCCTGATGTTGGCGCAATTCCCTACGAATGGTAACATGACAATCCCGAAATGTATGGAAATGTATGGAAATACAATGTTGATCAATGTTGTATAATCCATCTTTTGATACAATGTTGATCAATGTTGTATAATCCATCTTTTGACCTTGGCACATGTGATCATCACCCTCTCGTGATTAACATACTGGGACGGAACAGCACGGAAATCTACATTGAAACAACATAGATTGTGATGGTGTCAACAATCACAATCATCATTGTCAACACCTTTATTTTCAACTATGTGGGGTTTTGAAAACGTCAAGAACAGGCCATCATACCACTCAATGGCTTCAATGCTTCTTACATCTGGGCCCCCCTCCCCCCCAAAAAAAAAACAAACTTGGAAATCAGCTTAAAATTGTCAAAGACATTCCAACACCTAATATATATATATATGTATATTATATATCTATCTATCTATATATATATATATATGTATATATATATATATATATCCAAAATCTTTAGATATCTTTGTCTCAACTACACCGAGGCATCAATCATGCTCCTCGTCCGAGGCACTGGTCGAAAGTCATGTCCCCACTGGGAGATGCAGTGCGCCTCATCGATGGCGATCAAAGCCATTCGCCCCGCAGCGTAGATCTTCTCCTCAGCGTCTGGAAAACCCTGAGGAAAATCTCTTGGGGGGAAACCAACGGCACTGTGGAAGCATATTGATCTTAGGTAATGTTATTACTATAGGTCTAATTCATCATGTTCAACAAACGATCGAACATGTGATAATATGTGAGAATAGACCTTACTAAGTTTGGGGTCACTCTCTTGGATCCACTTGGTCAAGTGCGGAATGAAGGGCTGTTGTTTTGCGGGATCATCAAGCATGGCCCCTCAAGCATCCTCCTGTGTTGATCTTCCTCCGGCAGAGTTGGTCTGCCATTGTCTGCCAAAAGCTACCCTCCGGTGCTGGAAAATCCGCCACTTCGTTCGATGATGTTCCCAGCGAATTGTAGCTCTTATATAAAACCTCCGCTTGTTTCGGGAATTTCCTAGCCATGTTTGGTGGCACCGGGTAGCAAAAGGTTGACTCAAGCAAATACAGGCTCTCCAATAGGTTCATTACCTTGGTATTGCTGCAGGGTTGCTTCCAGATATGAGGGAAAATGTGGTGAATACAGAAGTGAAATCAGACATCTTCGCGCGGCTGATTTCCTTTTCCCACAACAGGTTGGAGCAACCACAACATTAGGTGGGGTGCTCCCCAACATTCGTGGCTGGCTAGCAAATAGGTGCCTTTGCCGCTTTGAATGGTAAAAGTTTTGAACATGTAGGGCTAATGCACCCTTTCAGGGCACCAATACTGGATGACTGCAACTTGCAGTAAGGGGTGCCTGGATATGCACCCGAGCTAGTGAGTGGTTCATAGCCTCAATTTCCCTGCTCCTTTCCGCTTTTTGGGCAATATGTTTTATAAATTGTCGATAGCCTGGTGACCTGGTATCATCAGGTCTCCCTGCCCGAGCTGTGCACGGGCGAGATGGAAGTATGCACATGCTGCGCTACTTTGGGAACCCATATCGGAGGGTCTTTAGTGTTGCAGGGATGGGATTAATTACATACATAAACATGTTATATTCAAGCATATTTGTGCGATATGCGATATACATGAAGCACTTCCCCCCCGCCCTTGCTCTTGATTAACAAATACGAGAGACGAGCTTACTCTTCGCAAGCCTCTCGGGCGTGAGATAGAGCACCCGCAACTCCTTGCGGCCCAAATTCTATCGACCCATATGTTGCAAGACAATCATTGATATGATCCAAACCTATAGAGGTTGAATGTAATTCACTCATTGATGTTCCAAACTCAATCGAACCCTACAGAAATTCTGGTCTTTAGTTTTGAATCTGATCATCCAGATGGCTCCAAAAAGGATTTTGTTCAGTGCTACCAGGATGGAATTAGGTGCGCACAGCACAGCAACAACGAAGACTCTGGGGCAAAACTGTTGCTCCTCTGCTTCGGTCTTGCCATTGCTTGCAGTGGCCAGCTTGCTCATAGCTTTGCGGATCCGCGTCTGTTCCTGGCGACAAACAGCGAGCCTCAAGCCACAACGCTCTCTCAAACGCTCCCTCTACATCCCTTTACATCCCTTGACGACAAAAAAAAACTTTGACATAGTATCAACTGGATTGGTTGATCAAAATGATCAAATATATATATATATAGGAGTGTCTTGCCAATTTTCCCTTGAACCAATCCAGTGAAGTATCCAAAAAGAAACATCTCAAACTTAAATATTACTACACATGTCATTGGGGATCATCCCAATTGTCGGTTGAGAAATTTCGAACCTACATACGTGAGCATAGTGTTCTAAATGAAATCCTGTCTCATTCCATGAAACCGGATGTCAAGAACAGGAGTTCCAGTGCTTGGATGATGAGAACCCCCAATCAATTTTGAATAGTATAACACCGTACTGTCAACCAACCATCATTTATCAACTATGCCTGACATCATGTTGCCAGGTTATTGATGCTTAAAACCCAGAAAAAACTTGCATGATCAATAACAGGGGAATAAGCATCATAACATTCCTGTGGTAAATTCAACTATGGGAATTTCACAATGTTAAACCTAGAAATCTAACATCCAAGAAATTATAGATGACTCTTCCCAACCCCTCTAAACCTCCATTTACAACGGGATTTCCCTTTAAAAGAAACGATGGAATCCGATTGATTTGCTGCGTCCCCCCATGACCTCCCTTGAGTCGCTGTTGGACAACATGGCGGCACCAACTCCCACGGCGCGCAGCGACATCACCTGATCCTCACGGAAAGCTGGGTGATCCAAGCCATAGAGAGGGTCAGGGGGATCAGCTAGGGAGGTATGTTGGAAAAGAATCGGTGAACATAGCATATATATTTATTACTATATTATATACTATTATTCTTATTGTTTTTGTTATTGCTAGTATCATTATTCTTATTGTTATCATTATTACACTGTAACTGGATTTATATAGCAAGGATGAACAACATCTCAAAACTGACTAAAGTTTGCGATTGTCTTTGCACGTTTTGAATAGCAGTATATCATCTTCTCGGTACAAGCAACCAACGAGCCAAGTAGAATGTGGAGGAGAGCATCTTGTGGACTAAGAATAGCATAAAGAAGGACGAACAAATCAACAATGATGAACGGAAGGATATAACTAACGGCTCACCGAGCACAAACACTATATACGCATATCTTATATGTGGTTAAGGGCTGTCATGAAAATGACATCATGTGACATGCTGAAAAAAACGATGCCCAACAGCTCTAAGACTCTCACTTTATTTGTGGATGGTTACACTAGGGTCCAAACACCTTCTCAAAGGGTATTTCAAGCAGTTTCCGCGCTGTAGTGCGATCAAAAAGGGATCCAAGCTGGACCACCTATAGCAGTCCAGAAGTTCAATCAAACCATCATGAGACTTGGCTCTTGGCATGCGACCCCACCTATCAAAATCATCCAAAAGTATTCACGATTCATCTATCCATCTATATTCTGGCTGATGTCTAGACACACACACACACATTTTTTAATGTACCTATTATACTATATATATATTATATATTATGATATATTATGCTGTGTAAATCTATGATAGAATCGGTCCATCTTCCAGCCGCCCTATCATAGCCCCCCACACCCCAAACCATTCATGGTGCTTGCAGGCCTGTGCCCAGGATCACCCATTGATTTGGGTAAATTTACCTTGCGATGATCTGGGTATGTATCTGGCAACCCTTCTCAATTCACAAGTAGGGCCTCACATGGGCTTAGCTGAAATAAGGTACTCCTAGATTCACTAATTCAACGTCGTTTTTCCAATCAGAATTGCCATGAATTGCGTGTATACCCCGTTGACTGTGTCTGACAAACTAATTGCTGAATATCAAATTAAATACAATTATATCATATTAATTCATATTATATCTTTATATTTAAATCCCCACCCACACGACATCTCTATCTGGCTATCCAGCCCAGCTCGATCCATGCGCGCCTGCATTAGGGACAACAAGGGGCTTACGACCTCGCCAAGGGCCGACCAAGCTGTACCAATGAAGCCATGGAAGCCATTGCCATGGAAAATCACCAGTAAAACCTGGAACTCTCTCTCAGTAATTTTCCCTGGCTACATTAAATTACAAATCTTTAGTCTAGATATATATATATATATATACATACATACAATATTATATAATAGTTCTATTTTGTTTTAAACATCCTTGCCATAATCTAAAGAAAGTTCGGGACGCAGGTCTTGATGATTTCACACTCTGGCACATTTCCCCCACCGATCCAGACAGGCCACCCCCGCCCCGCTGGGTCCGAGTCCCCGCGCCAAGGTCAGGTTGCCAGTCACCAAGGAAGGCGCTTGGAAGCACAAGGACTTCCCTGCTCCTGTGGGCGCCACGAGGAACACGTCGCGTTTCGCCAGGAGGGCGTTCATGGCCTCCTCCTGACGTATCCACTGATGAAAGGTCAGTGGGGATGCTAATTTGGGAGGTTGATGCCCCCTGTCGAGGGAAATCTTGTATCATTAATTAATCTTATATGCCCAAAAGATCTCATTGCATTCCCAGGCAAATTTCATATTTCCCCCAGAGAGTAGCTTCCACAAGGCCAACATGGCAAATCCAAAACCGCCGCCTGATTCGTTCTGAAAGAAGTGACCCCGAAGATCTCCTCGCACGCCTCAAGGCTAGATCGGATAACCAAAGACCTGCTGAAAAAAATACGCTGTAAGCCAGCAATCATTTACGGAAATAATCTATAGGAAAAGCATGCAAACACTTGGGTCATGTCCAAAATTTTGACACTTCATCTAGCTATTGATAGGAGATGATGTGCACCATAAGGGCCTCCTGGTAAAATTGGAGCATCCCAAATATAATCACATATACCATATCTATCCATATCTACCCCCAACTACTGATCGCGGGGCCCTACTATGTTTTCGTAGCATTCAGCAGGTCCCACCTTCCGAAGTTTCTCACTCCAGGGCTGCTTGGTGTCCCAATCCTCGGAGACTGAGCCCACCTCAAGGTCCTCAAGGACGAGGATACCAGCGAGGTTGCCATGCTTGGGGGTTGGCACATGCTGAACTTCAATGATGGTCACTGGTCAGTGTTGGGGTTCGAGTCGATTCGAACATGTGTTGCATGATTTGAAGCTGATGATGTTGCGGCTAGGTCTTTTCATCGCATGGATGGTCACCACTGATGGTCATAGATAGCGTCATAGGGATCTAACAACTCGAGCCCACCTGATTCTGCAGCAGGGTAGTTATATTCATGTGTCATACAATTATATCTTAGAACATATACTTTGCGTACTGTATGCATGTACGTATATATATATATTATATATATGACAAAAATAGGCCATGACCGTCTGGTAATCAAATATGGCTTGCTGGACATTTCTCCATTTATGGAGGGTAAGCCACCTATCACTCTGGCACAGTCCTCCAGCTCTGCCTCAAGCTGTTTTTTTCGATGAACTGCTGCCTGCCACAACTGGGTGGCGTCGAGCGCTGAATGGGGGGGTCTAAAGTTAGGGATGTCTAGCTACGCAGTAGAAATGCAACACAACACTAAACGGGTTGTTAAAACTGAGGGGAAAACCTCCTAATCCACTGTCAATCATTTTTTCCCTAGCAGAACTACCATAAATTCCGGGTAAAGCCAGCATGGTCAGCCACAGCCAAATTGCAGCAATTTTTTTGCTGACCAGTGCCCATCATTTTTTAACTAGCTGCTATTAGGATGCACAGGCAACTCAGAATCAAAGGGGCATTGGATTTAAAAGTAATCAATCATCTTCACACATATCACGATAGCACCCAAAAATCATGGAGTTACACTGTGCAACATATCATGAAATCCCCTTACATTTGTTCCAGGCTTACATTGGCCAGATCGATCATAGATTGGTGTTCCTTTTAATGGCAAAAACTTCAACTTCACAGGAATTCAACCGACCCCCCCAGTTCGGTTACCCCTTCCCAATAATGAATCGCTAAGACTAGCCCTTTAAAGTGGTTGTTGGTTAGGATTCGCTCAATCATCATTGTCATTAGGAGTCCAGAAATCATACATTGTATGATCATTATATCCCCATGATTATTGAGTTTGTACCGCAAGTTTGTTGCTTGGATCACCAATCATGCCTGAATCATTCATCGTATTCGTATCACCATTGTATCCTTGTTTAACCAATGTTCATCCATTTTTGTTGGTTATACCCCCATGGATATCCATTCACCCGTTATTAACAATTCTTAGACTTAGACACTATTAACCATTGTTCTCCAAATTATCAATTGCTGCTAAGCACTATGAACCATTATTTATCACGATTCATTGCTATCAGACACTATTCATCATTATTCACTCTTATTCAGAATTATGAACCACTATTAATCACTATTAGCCATGGGTTTCCGCTTGCATTGCCGTAAAAGCCGCACCTGCAAGGCCTGTTTGGCGCTCAGCACTGCCTCTTGACATCGTTCCACATCTCTGACCGCTTCACTCAGGGCTGCGCCTGGGCGATGCACATTGCGCGGCACGGTGCGCCGGTTTCAAGGGGGCGGAATAGGAACTTATGTGGAACTTATATATATATATATACACGTATGTTTGTGTATATATATATATATATATTGTATATATATATATGTTGTTTCAGTATGAGCATGGCAGGTGTTCCATGTGCATAGCGTCTCACCGCTCCGACCGCAGCGGGACTTCAGTCAAGCGAGGGTGGAAAACGGAGAGCAGTAGAATCTGGTGAGAAGCTGATATGGGATGCCTTACATGACAGGTTCCCGGAGAAGGAACAACATGACATGATGGGGGAGATCCTTGGCGAAGTCCTTGGCGAAGTCTTTTCGCTGTCGGCCTTGGACCAGGAGACGATGAAGCAGTGGACAGCGAGGGTCAAGGAATCCTTCGAGAAATGCAAGCGGAGGGCCTCGGTGGATTTCCCATCGGAGGCCAGAGGCTGGATAGCCTTGAATTGCATAGGCCTCACAGAGGAGCAGAAAGCAATCGTGAAGGCGAAGGCTCAGGGCAGTCTTCAATTTGATGACATCAGTGCAGCGCTGAGGTCTTGCTTTCCTGCTTACCGTGCTGTGGGCAAAAAGAAGGGTGCTTCAGTGTTTCAAGCAGAGCTGGAAACGGTGGAACCAGTTGACAATTCGGAAAATCAATTCAGCGATGTAGAAGCCTTTTTGGCTGACCATGAGCTCAACTTCAAAGACCTGATGGATGAGCAGGATGAGACCTTCACAGAAGGTGAAGCTGCTGAGGCTCTTGCAGTCTCCTGGAAGGAGAGGCGCACTGAGATTGCCAAGTTCAAGCAAGCTAGGCAGTTTGGATCAGCCGGCAAGAGTCGGCGAAGCTTCAGAATAGAAGTTGAGGAGCTCAAGAAGAAAACACGCTGTAGAAAGTGCGGCCGAATTGGCCATTGGGCTCGGGAGTGCAAGTATCCTCCGAGCACTGGCAAAGACACCTCTGACTCTGCAACAGGATCCAACACTGGGGTCAACTATGTGGAAGTTGGGTATGATCTGGAAGTGGATGGCATGCAACCATCCTTTGTGGGCATGGCTACAGAGGCCTTAGCTGCAACGTTGGTGCAGTCACCGGGCTTTGGCGTAGTAGATTCCGGGTGTGGGAGGACTTTGATAGGTCGAGATACTCTGGAATTGCTGCGTCCTCTGATGAGTCAAGCTGGATATGACAAGATCGTGGAGTACGAGGTGGAGAACTCATTCCGTTTTGGGAATGGAGCTGTGGAAAAATCTCTGACTGCGGTGCGACTTCCGGTTGGATTGGCTGGGAAGTTTGGTCTGATAGATGCTGCAGTAATCTCAGGATGTGCTCCCCTTTTGATCGGACGTCCAACTCTGGAAAAGCTGAAAGCGAAGATCGACTTTGATCAGTCGATGCTGCATTTCCTTGACTCTAAGGCCAAGATGGTGACCAATGCGGCAGGCCAGGTCCTCATCAACATCCTTGAGTACCCCATGAAGGTCCTCAACAAGATGGCCATGCAGGACAGCCGTCCAATCCCTAAGGACCCAATAAATAGTCCATCCCCAAGTAAATCAACCGATGCAGCCAATGAGAATCATGTCAAATCCTGTAAGACCAAAGTGACCCTGAAAAAGAAGGAGTGCCGTTGCCTGTTAGCACAGTTCAACAAGAAGGAACGTATGCAAGGGTCGAAAGTGTTAGTTGCTGAACTGTTTTCACCACCAAGATTCACCAAATATGCTCAGCAGCTAGGATATCAGGGTTTGTCGTATGATATACAGCAAGGTTGTGATTTGGATGATTTAGCCACCCAGAAACGAGTCAGCAAAGAATTGGATGAAAACAAACCAGAGCTGTTGGTGGTATGTCCCCCATGCCGCAACCGGGGAGGATGGGAGCATCTCAACCGCATGTATCGCTCTCCCCTTGAGACAGCCCGTTTGCTCCGTAGGTCTCGTAGGCAGGTTGCTTTCTGTGCTGCGGAGATTCAAAAGCAGCTGAAGCGTGGTNTCGCTCTCCCCTTGAGACAGCCCGTTTGCTCCGTAGGTCTCGTAGGCAGGTTGCTTTCTGTGCTGCGGAGATTCAAAAGCAGCTGAAGCGTGGTGGCGAGTTTTTGTTTGAACATCCATGGCCTTCTGAAGCTTGGAATGATCCGTCAATGACGTCTCTGAAACGCAAGTTTGGGGTTGATAGGATCGACATGTGTGCCTATGGTTTGAAGTGTCCTGACACGCTTTTGCCAATTCAGAAAGCAACCGGCATCATGAATTCCAACACTCAGCCTGAGAAGTTCCGAAAGTGCATGGGATGTCAGCAGCATCGTCCAATCGAGGGCAAGCTCAAAGATGGACAGAATGTCAGTGCATTTTGCGCTAAGTACACTCAGGAGTTTGTCAAAAGCATGCTGCATGTCATGTTGCCTGATATAGCCAGTCCATCTGAACAAGCATGTTTGTCCGCTGATGCTGACTTAGAATGTCTTGTAGGCGAGCCACTTGCAGAGCCGGTGCCGGATGCGATTGAGTCCCAACCAGCAGAACATGGACATAATCCTAAAATCATGCAAGCTGTTCGCAAGCTGCATTGCAATTTGGGTCATCCAAGTTCCAAAGATCTCATTCGTATCTTGCGTCACAGTGGCGCCACAGCCGAAGCAGTTCGTGCGGCTCAGTCTCTCGAGTGTGAAGTCTGCAGAAATCATGTCCAGCCAGCTAGTGCCCTTCCAGCCAAAACCTCAAGGGTTACTGAATTTAATGAAAAGATTGGCCTAGATGTCAAGTACATTCAGGGTTGGAAGGAAAATCAGTTGGTACCCTGCATCAGCATCATTGACTATGCAACGTCTCTACATGTCATGGCTCCAATCTTCAAAAGAGAAACAGCCGAACTCACCAAAGGTGTCTTGCGAGATTCATGGATAGCATGGGCTGGTGTTCCCAAAGTTTTGGAGATGGATCCATCAAGCTCCAATTTGAGCGACATGTTAGGAGATTTCTGTGAAAGCATGGGCATCAATGTACAGCATATTGCAGCGGATTCACACTGGCAACTTGGTAAAGTTGAGCGACACGGTCATTGGTTTGCCAAGATCTTCGAACGAGTCTGTGACGAGTGCCGTCCCTCCACTCCTGAGGAATTTGTTGATTGTGTCATCCAAACTCAAACAGCCAAGAACTCCTTGATTAGCGAATCAGGTGCCAGTCCGTATCAATTGGTGTTTGGTAGGAATCCTCGTTTGCCACAAGATCTTCTCCAGGAAGACACTCATGTTGCAGCCTCGGATGCAGTTCTCGCCGACGCGGGATATCAGAGATCCCAAGCCATCCGTCAAGCCGCTCGCTTAGCTGTGCTGCAGTGTCAAGATGACAGAGCCCTGCGCAATGCACTCCGAGCTCGGCCACGAGTTCAAAGACAATTCATGTCTGGCGATTGGGTTTACTACTGGAGGTCTCAAAAGTGGCAAAATGGTGTTTTGCTGAGAGGTGGCCGTTGGCATGGAGCTGCTCTAGTGCTAGGCAGAATTGGCGTGAATTGGGTTGTTGCACATCGTAGAAACTTGTTCCGATGTTCTCCTGAACAATTGCGACATGCTACACATGATGAACAAGCCATAGCCAAGTTCGACCAGAGCGAACTCCTAGGGATCAAAACCTTATTGGAGAAAGGGCAATTTCCAAAGAGCCAATTTGTTGATCTCATCAATCAAGACGAACCAGAACCTCCTGAACATGTTGAAGCACGAGTGCAACAAGGTGCAGTCGCCAGATCTGCTGGGGAACTAGTCCCCCCTCCTGCTCCGGTTGTTCCGGAAGATGGCAGTGCTCCTGTGGATCAACCTGTTCCAGAAGGAACCACCGAGTCTAGAGATCCTGAAGCTATCCGTAGACAGCTTAAGGCCATGCCAAGAACTGAGTCCTATGGTCCTTGGAAACAAGTCCGTCATCGGGTCAAAAGTCCTCCTGAATATCTCAGTAGGCCACCAGTAATGCTGCAAGATGACTTTGCCGAGATGATGCAGGAAATGGTCCCTGTTCTCATTGAACAACAATTGAATCAACAGTCTAATGATGAAGATGCTCACATGTCTAGCACTAGTCCTAGAGGGGATAGTTCTAAACGTGAAGCCAGTGCAGATCACGAACAGGAACGTCCAGCTGTTCGAGCACGCCTGTCCGAAGACAGCCCTGATGGAGCCGAAGCCTTTGTAGCTGAACTGTTGCAGGGTCGATCGCTTCTTGCAAAAGCGTGCCCAGAAAGAGATCAAGCCCACTGGACATGACCCGCAAATGCAAAAAGCTGTTGATGAATCCAAGTCTGTTGAATGGGAAACACTGGTAGGCAAGAATGCAATCCGAATCTGGAAAGGTAAGAAAGCCCAGGAAATTCGCAAGAAGCAAAGTCACCGTTTTATTGGCAGTCGTTTTGTGGTTGTCAACAAACAGGATGAAGATGGAGAGCGGATCAAGTCACGATGGTGTTTACAGGGGCATCTTGATCCCGATTTTCAAGAAAAGATCGGTTCTGGAGTTTGTCACTCACCAACTCTGCATCCACTGTCCAGAGCACTCATCCTACAAGTTTTAGTCAGCAAGGGATGGCTAATGCAATTAGGTGACATTAAGGGAGCCTTTCTTGAAGCAGGTGCCTTAGACCCAAAGTTTTCTCCACTGTTTGCACATCAACCCCAAGGAGGAGTTCCAGGACTGGATCCAGAAGATGTGATAGAGGTCACAGGAAATGTTTACGGTTCAAATGATGCTCCTTTCAATTGGTGGCACACGTTCGATGGTGAAGTTCAACAAGGCGGTTGGAAGAAGTCACAGTTTGACAATTGTCTGTACTACTTGTTTGATGATCCCAAAGGTGATGAAAAGCCCCAATTATGTGGTATATTGGGAGCACATGTGGATGATACAATCACTGGCGGTTTTGGAGACAAGTATCAAAAGGCAATTGAGCAGCTCAAACAACGATTTCCGTACCGTAAGTGGAGACAGGGTAATGGGGAGTTCTGCGGGGTTGTCTACTCTCAAGACCCAACAACAATGGAAATCACGTATCAACAGAAGGAATATGCACAGCACCTCAGACCAATTTCCTTATCCAAAGAACGTCAAAGATGTAAGGAAGCACCAGCTACTGAAAGAGAAATAGCAGCCTTGAGGGCCATAAATGGTGCGGCAAATTGGCTGAGCGGTCAAACCAGACCAGACCTCAGTGTGCAGACCTCCTTTTCGCAACAGTGCTTTCCAGTTCCAAAGGTCAAAGACCTTGTGTATGCCAACCAAGTCGTGCATCGTGCCAAGCAGTATAGTCATGTTGACATTACTGTCCGAAAGATAGCATGGGAACGTTTGTGCATTTGTTTTCACTCTGATGCTGGTTTTGGAAATGCCAAGGCACACAGCACTCAGGCTGGATATATTGCTGCGTTTGCTGATGCGAAGTTGGCTGACAATGAGCCGAGTTCGTGGTCTCCATTTGCATGGAAGTCATACAAGCTCCCCAGAAAGGTAGCCAGCACTTTAGCTGGCGAGGCTCAAGCATATGCCACAGCTGCAGCAGTAAGTGAGTGGATGTCTCTCATGTTGTCAGAAGCCATGCATGGTAGTTTTGACTTGCGACACAGCCAGCAGTGGCAAGATGCAGCCGCTCCTGCCATTCTGGTGAATGGACTCAAGCTCCGCGACCAGATAGCTCATGTTCCCATCATCGGCATCACCGACTGCAAGAGTTTATATGACAATCTCACATCAATGTCATCGGTATCCAAAGTTGAAGACAAGAGAATTGCCATTGATTTAGCCATTGTCAAGCAGTCCATGTTGAGATGTAACCTGAGCATTCGCTGGTGTCCAACACAACTCATGTTAGCCGATGGTCTGACCAAAGACCAGCAAGACCCAGCAGACCTGCTGCGATCCGTTCTGCGACTGGGTGAATATCAGCTGAACGAAGAAGCTTCGGTTCTTGAGCAGAAAAAGAAGTGCCGTGAAGAGCGTAGCCTTCGCCAACAGATACAATCCAGAAAAGAGCAAGAGCAGAGAAGACTCAAAATTCAAAAAAGAGAAGTCCAAAATTAGATGCCGTTTGCTGTAATCAGGGGATTATAGGCATAGTTTGAGGGGATAAGTTGGGGATAATCACTTATCAACCTTGTGCAAGCATCTTGAAATAGCTGCCTGGACAACAATTTGAGAATCGTGCATCATTCATTTTTCAAGGATCTTGCAAAGTCGCCACACGTGTGACAGTACAGTGCCAATCTCAAGGTGCGATTGAAGTCATGGCGTCCTCAAGCTCTCCTCCGTTTGATCTCTCCCAGGCTGCATCGATTATCAATATCCTACGTCAAACTGGCATGTGGGATGAGGCTCTCAGGGCCGCTGATCGAGCTCAATCGGCAAAGCTGGATGAGAAGGCAGAGGGTATGAAGATGGGTTCAATGCATGATGGCAGCAAACGTCGGCTGTTTGCTGAGAGCCAGCTGAGCCCTGATGATGAGGCTGAAGACTTCGATTTGATCTCTATGGTGGGATCCGAGACCGCGAAGCAGGCGCCAGTTGTGCCTGGCATGAGTGCGGGTGGTTCTCAAGACAAGGCAGTCAACCTGCCTCCTGGCGTGGATTCAATTGAGCGCTGGGGCAAGACCATCTGTACTTTGCCCAAGATGGCAGCACGTCGCTGCACCTATTCCAAGCTTGTGGAGGAAGCTCGCTCCAATGTGGAGACTCGTGAGTACTTGGCATGGGTCAAGAACAATGCTCACAAGTCAGCAAAGGCAGCTGATCTCAAGTCCTACATGGGCGCTTGCGGCTATGATCCTCAGGGGAGCTCCGGAGTGAATTATCCAGGCACCAATGCGGTGCGTGAGTTCGGAGATTGAGAACTTGGCAAATCTTTCTTTTGCTTTACACAACACTTTAGAGGGAGTGTTGTTTCAGTATGAGCATGGCAGGTGTTCCATGTGCATAGCGTCTCACCGCTCCGACCGCAGCGGGACTTCAGTCAAGCGAGGGTGGAAAACGGAGAACCGCAATGTCGTGCCCCTGGTGGGGCCCGCTACTTCGTGATATATATACATATATTTGGAGGTTTAGTTGGGGATGTTTTATTCTATGTTTTGCTGATTTTCTTCTGGGTATAACCATGGTTATAAGCTCCGAAAGTTGGTTTTTTACCCATCTAACTACAATAATCATACTTAGAAACCATGGCTAACCCATATTTATAAACTATCAAGAATTGGAGCAATGCTGATGACATGATTTCGTAACCAATGATATCTGGATGTTACAAGTATCTTTTTTGTGCCAATGCCAACAATAATGTGATATCTCAAGGGCGCTGGGAAATGAGAAACATATAGTTAGCAACCTTGTAAGGAGGATGGTGATAATCATGACAAATTGACTAATTGTGGCCAATCAGAATGGCTTAATGGGCACCCAGTAAAATTGGAATTTAATGGCAGTGAGCACAAATCACAATCTCACTATCTACCCCCTGGGAATCAAACCATCGCAATGCAACATCAGTGTGTGTCACAGGAAAGTCATCTCTGACCTGATGCATGGATCTGAAAGAAAAAGAGCATGTATACACACTTGAAATTGCAGCAATCCCAACAAATAAACGCATTATCTATGAACTATTCTAGTTGTTCTATCTGAGGGGTTGCTATAAATTTATCGTTTCCACATGTTTCCACCACTTTCCATTTCCAGTTCAGATCACCAAAACCAAGCGACGGAGATGCAATTCCTGATCACTGGTAGGCATCAGGCCTGCCGGATAGGGAAACCAAGTGGTTTGTCCTTGAGCTTCTCATCCCCCGCAAGTCCCAGGTCAGATGATCAACAAAAAATACGTCAACGAGTTCTGTGGGTGATGTGATGCGAACCAACGAAAATAGGCGCAGGACCTACAAAAGGATGGTTCAATTAACTACTGGTGGGTTGATGATGGTTGATTGTAGGCCATCACTTCCCACCTCTAGGGTTGGAACACACTGCTCCGCCCAAGGAAAGGTGATAGGAAGGTGTTCACTGCACTGCAGGGGCTAAACCGGGAGTGACACTATATGATACAACTGGAGGCTGCAGCAAAGGTTGATCCCATCCCGCCTTCACCTGGACTCTGGACCTACTCAGCAGCTGTTGCCAAAGGGACGCCATGGCTGACATAACAAGCGGAAAGCCGTGGATTTCTGGACCTTCAGAAGCCTACATCAGAACGACTTCACACATGTCGCACTTCTGCAAAGGCAACATCAAGGGGGCAAGAGGGCCACCCAAATAGCTATGTCAGCTATGGTTAAAAGTTGTTGTGTAAATGTGTGTGATTTTGGGGTAACTACGGTTAATGTTAGGATATGGTAGGTATATCTATATACAGATGCTGGGGTTTATAAAGCAACTTATAGCTGGAGTGCCCCTTGTAGACTTTGAACGTATATGTGAACTTGTGAACTAGTTTGATGCTACTCTGTCCTGATGCTGCATCTTGATAGTCTCTCCGCAGAGAGGTTCTGTCTTGAATTACAAACATTTACAAACTATGCTTTCATGATGGTTGCTCATTGCTCTCACCAATTCATGATGTGTCTAGCTTCATGAGCAGCAAGCTACGGCGCCTGAGTAGTCCAACGTCAGAGAAAGAGATTGTATCACTCCACAGGGTGATATATCTATAGCGATACCAACAACAACATTTACCAAGAAACATGAATCACAAGCAACAGGCTGACTCTAGCTGTTGCCTACACCATGCATGCATGGCATCTAGCTTTAGTTTCTGAACTACCCTCCGTGAAACAACATGACAACGTGCGACACTGTGAACGTTCATGAATCATATTCATCGCTCAAACACGCAGTCATTAACCGATGCTAGGATGACAGCCTCTGTCTTATATATTCCAATTCGGAAGTACGCATGTCATATAGCGATGGAGCACTGGTGTAAAGTAAGTTTATCATGTTGCTTAAAAACAGCACACAAAGGAGGCTCACCATAATAGGTTAACTACCCTAGCCCGCAGACTTACTACAAATCTTGAACCCCAAAAACAAATACACTATATATCACTATATCATATATAGCAATGTCATATATTAGTCTGTTTTCATCTTCTGGCAGCTTTGCTATTATAGTATATATAGTTAACACTATTTTATAACACCATTTTATATAGAATCTGGAAGAATTGGTTAACATTGGTTCACTGATGGACCCATTTCCGAACATCGCCCATCTCCTTGGGCCTTCGGCTCGGGCCGGGCCGCCGCACCTAGCGCCTTGCCCTTCCAATGGTGCCCCCATGAATCTTCTTATTGCGCGGCGCGATGGTGTCCTTGGATCTGAATGGATCTGAAATGGCCATAGAAATTTCGTGGATTTTTCCCATTAAAAATGGTGATTTTCCAGTTCGCTATGTTAGTTTACCAGAGGGTATGTAGAACATCCCTAAAATAGGGGTACCCCCAAATCATCCATTTATAGATGGATTTTCCATTATAAACCATCCATTTTTGGGTACCCCCATTTTAGGAAACCCCCATATAACATCTAATAACAAAATAACATGACTTTCAGAGAAAATCCAAAAGTGGTTTCAGGATGTTTTAGGTATATCAAGGTTGCTTCTAAATGTTTGAGAGTTCGGCGTAATTGAGATGGCAATTCATAGCGACTCTTCTATCAGCTATGAAGTAGCGAAGCGCCCTCGTTGGAAGCATTGCATCACTCATATCTCTTCAAAGAACGTACCATGATAAAACAAAAATATAAAAATACACAAGTCACAGATTGTTCATCAACAATTGTTGCATTCCAGTTCTTGGACATCAATTGACAAACGATATTCCAATTCTTGGCCTTTAACCCTCTGGTAAACTAACATAACTATGGAAAATCACCATGATTAATGGGAAAATCCACCATAAATGGCGATTTTCAATAGCTATGTTAAATTACCAGAGGGTAGCCCTTATGGAACTACATTGGTCCCACCGGGATCATCGTCCCAGCCAAGCTTCGTAGTCCAACGGTCCGGGCGACTTCGCGGAGAAAATGTCCTTGAAGCGTTTTCTATGAGCCTTGGCGGTGCAACAGAGGTGTTGGATAGACATTTGGTTCAGTAGGTTCAGTGATCCAGGACCCGAAGCCATAGCAATCCATAACTTCAAGATGTCAGCTTTAGATTCTAAGGAAATGGTGGGGTATGAATCGTATCATATTGCGTACTGACAGTACTATATTCGTAGCATAGATATCGCTTGAAACTTGTGACACGCCGGCAACGGTCCGCTATGGTCGGCTACTGCGCACTTGATTTGCCAATTGAATTGAACCACATTACTTTTGCTTAGCAACAGAAGAAGCTAGAGTTGATCATATAATTGAACCGCATCCGAACTCAAATGTATCTAGAAACCACCCAATAATTGAAAGCTTAAATGCACCACTATTTTGGATTGGGCATGATTGGATTTTACGTTTCTGTGTTTTTTTTTTTGAGGTTGCAATTTGTCTATTTGAAAACCCTTGAGTTTTTTCGCTGGAAACTCCAAGGGATCCCTCAGGTATCCCTCATCCAAGGCGCCGTGTTTTCGTTGCCGCTGGGCGGATGGAGATAGTTCCTCAACTCGTCAAAGTCGATCTTGCCATCCTTGGACCAAGATCAACCGGCTGACCACGTAGCAAAATCACAAAGGGAGAATGTAATATGGCCTTCCTATAGATATACAGTAATCAATAGTATAGAAAAACTATTGTCATCTTAATTCATTGCATAAAGGATAAGGTGCGTGGCATCAAAGTCAAAATGCTCAGGATCCGTTCCCAAGTTGTGTCTTCGCAAAAGCAACTCTGATCATCCCAGAAGGGGACGATTTTTGACCGCATCAAGCAGTTGGGTTTCTCTGAAAAACAGGGAGAACATGGGAGAACTCATGGAAAATATGCCAGTGGGATACTTCATGATACTTCATGATACTTCATCACCATTTTCTTAGTACCAACTGACCGTATCTTGGGTGTGAACCCCTGGTGCCTGATTCTGATCACAGGCGTCGAAGATCTGCTTGGCTTCAAGCACACCTGGGGAGGTCAGTGGCCCACTGTCTTTAGAGACATGGCCACTGAGCAACCAACGGGTAGCCATGGTGACCAGTCTGGCAATTTCATGTAGCTTTGGAATCTATGGAACATGGCAGCGATTCAGCGAAGATTGATGATATTCTCTCTATTTATGGCCATTGATTTGAGACATGGTGATTCCTATAGCTACCCTCTGGTAAACTAACATAACTACAGGAAATCACCATCTTTAATGGAAAAATCCACTATAAATGGCCATTTTCAATAGCTACGTTGATTCCTATGGCCACCCATAAAGTTAAAAAAAACACCTGGATGACCATCAAATGTCCAATGACCATCCCATCTCTCAACTACTTGGGTTTGGGATCTCACCAGCCCTGGGGGAGTGCCCGTTCATAAGCCAATGAGTACATAGCATTTTTTTAATGAGTACATAGCATTTCTATGTATATACAGAGCATTTCTGTATACATAGAATTTTGGAAAAATATTTGCACTTCATGTCGTATCTGCGAGGAAGGGCTACTTGTGGTGGTTTTGTGGCTGGAACATTCTAGAAAAATCATCCCCAGATATCCACTTGTAACATTTTGAGGCCATCCAAATTTCACTTGCACAGGAGCTATTTTCGACTTCTCAGATCTGACATGTTTTTGTGCTCAAACTGCCCCCACTACACCCCATAAATTCAACATTGAACCCTCAAGAAAAGGTCCCTCTCTGTCTCTAAGATGATTTTCCTCTTGAATCTAGCCATGTTTGGATTCCATATTGGATATACGCGGTGTAAACCCAAATGCGTTTGACACGACAATTTAGTGCTATTGAATCTTGGCCCTGTATGCTGAAAGGGCTTTGTTTGATGGTGCCCTGCAGTACATTGGCATAATTTTGGAAACCCTTAAATAGGTTCCCGGAAGTTGGGAGGTCTTTACCCTCCAGTGTTCTCAAACATCGGGAAAAGCAAATCAAATCTCTCATTTACAGTAGATGATTTTCCCATCAAACTGAACCTCCATAGTCCATGACTACGACTAGTCATGACTACTAGTGTTTCGGGGATGTCCCGGCCACCGAAGGGTCGAGGCACTGATGGATGGATCGGCCTTCTTGAGAAGTGTGAAGACTTCGTCCACATTCAAAGTTCCATCCTCAGGCGAATTGATGCGAATTGGTGAATCAAATACCCTTTGGATCCCTTTGGTAAATCAAGATGGACCCTGAAAACAATCCACTGTGGACACTAATCTTCCAACCCCCATCTGCCATGGTCTGTTCTGATTTACTGGAGGGTAACAGTTATCCTCTGGTAATTCAGGTTGCAGTTTGCAAAGTGGAAAATCACCATGCTAGATAGAGGTATACGGCGAATCATCCATTGTCCTAACTGACTGGTCTTTCTAGCCCATGAAAAAACATGGATAATCCAATAAGAACCTTCCAGTTTGGGGATTATACCATCCATTTCCTCCAAATGGGTGCGCATAAGCCAACATAACTTGAGCACCATTGAGCACCACTAAAATTATCATGTGCCTTTAATACAATACAACTCCCGGGGTATCCCCCATATTGGAACAAACTGTGGCGTCTATAGTGGATAAAATATGCACACACTTGGGTGGTGTTGGGTGAACATATGCCAACAAACATAACCTGGACCCAAAAATCGTTAGGTCATTTACCACATTTACCCAACAAAATCCTTGGGTTTTTACGCCCATGTTGACGCCCAGCATGGCCAAGTTTACCAAGGCACCCGATCCGCATCGCAGCTGGCGAAGGCGCGTTTCTCATATGGCAAATCCTGGGGGTCCGCGGCCAGGGCTGAACGGCCATGAGGCGATCGGTCGGGTGATCCCAATCTGAAAAAAAACATGGCGATATCGGTTGCATACACTTTTAACCATATGATAGCTAAAAGAGTTGAGAATAGGATAGAGGGTTCAGAAATTAAGTCTACTGGTCAAGTCATTGACATGGATTGGAGTAGCTAAATCCTCTCAAATGATGAATAGCATAACCCCCAAGCTGGATGTTAAGACACGGTCAAATGAGTCAAATGTCAGTGTTAGGATGGCTGGTTTTTTCACCTGCTTTGAGTCAAAGTGGAGAAAGGCATCAACACAACGGACCCAATCTTCTTTTCTGCTTTTGTCAACGCCTTGAAGATCCGTAAATTAAAAAATACCTGTCAAAGAGAAGGCCCATGAATGTGCAATTTCTTGATCATTGCACATCGTTACGCCGCTTGGGCAGGGTTTGATCTCTTTTTAGCTTGAATTTCTGCTCTGCCAACCATATCAACCATTGCAAAAGCCAAGTTTTACTTTTTGCCAACTTCCAGTAGCATCCAAGACTCTGGTAGGTTCATGCGACCAGGCACACCGAAATAGCTTCCACCCTTCACCTGGCAGATCCCCCAAGTTTAGGCCACACACGTCGCCCCTTTGACAAATCTCCTCGTCCTACCAATCTATCCCCAATTGTTACTCATGAAAAACCGAACCCTTTGCTTGATAGTTCAACAACCGTTGATTTATCCACAATACAACCAAAAAAAAGCATTATCTTTGATCATCTATACTGTTCAAACCTGGTTTTCTGCCCCATATTTTGACCCCTCAAAACCCAAAAAAAAACTGCACCACTGCCTTGTACTTGGTCTCGCTCGCGTAGGTGGCCGGCCCTGGCGAAGGTTCCTCGGAACCGTCGTAGCACAAGGCGCGCCGTGCGGCGCCAATGGTGGCCCGGGGGCCCTGCTTCTGATGCGCGAGGACCTGACACTGGTGGAGGATTCAACCTATCTATGAGCCTCGAAGTACCTGGAAAAATGGGATAATATATCCGTGGTTTTCAGACTTTCCATGGATTTTCACATACTTTTGCCCCAGTTTTTATGGGTATGTATATACTCGGAGGGTCGAAGTGAAATGATTTCAGCCTGCAAAAAACCATTGGATTTTAGAACTAAGTATTGTATCTACATTGGTTTAGGGGCAAATGTTGACCCGAAAGCATGTTCTTGGCCAGTAATTCCCGAGTGGTTCATAATCAACACCCTTCCGCTAAACATTGTTGGTCTAATAATTGTGAAGTTCCAGAGGATGATATTTCAATGGGTCCGACATGGGTGACATGCTTTGCGAAATGTACGTATAAATATATATATATTGACTATAGGGGGGTGGTTTTGATTTTCTAGTTATAGTTCTTATATTGGCAATTGTGGTTGGTTGTTGGTTGTTGAACGAGCCTTATACAGACTCGTCACCTTCGGAGTAACTGGTGCATTTCAGACCAGCTTGCCAAGAAAAGGCCCGTGCTAGCTTCACCCAATGATCCAGTGTTAATGCCAGTTGCAAAACCAACAACAAATAAGTAAGCGAATAAATATATATCATACATGTATGCATACACATTTATACTGGTGTTGATATTTGTTCCTATCAAATGTAATATATATATATATATATATACGTATACTTTTACATATATAATTATATATATATATATATGTAGTATAGAGATAGACTGTATGTAAATATACACCATATCTTAAAAAAAGGCCGCGCCAGACCCTCCCGAAACCGCGGATCGCACCGAAAAGTTCTGTACGTAGGCGCCGGGGCCCGGTGATTCGGAACGCGCGTCACGGGCTTTAGGCGCGGAGCCGAAGGTGGCAGAGTAGGTTTTCCTCGGGGGAAACCGTTGGATTGGATAGGAATGTGGGATACTGTGGAAACAATCCAATGTTATTCCCAAAAATGCTTATAGATGCTTATAGTAATGATTGTCATAATGATTGTCGCAATGATTATCATAATGATTGTCATAATGATTATCATCACAATGATTATCATAATATATCATAATGATTATCACAATGAATAATGATTATCATAATGAATAATGATTATCATAATGATTATATACATTCATACACATATAATCCATTAAACATGTGGCAATCATCTGTGCGATACCCCGTGTTTTTGTTGGTTTTGAATGACTATATCATACCCCTATGTTTGCTGGATGTTCAATGGAAACACTTATCAAGGGGTTGTCCTTGGACGTTTGAAAGTTTCAGTTGTAACAGGGAAAGTCTGGAGGAAAGCATAGGAAGAACCTATGAAAACTTAGGGTTGAAGCATCAAAATGGGGGTTTGACGATGTGTTGGAAATTCCTTGGATTGGTTTAGTGTGTTGTTAGGGAAAATGGAAATGAAGCGAAGGAACCATGCAATTTGTTCTCCATCAACTAATGAGGTGGTGGTTTCTTAACTGCCAGCCCAACGAAAGTCAATGATGCTTTGGGAAAAGGCTGGAATGGATTCTGCGCACACACATAATTACGAACGGCATTGTGCCTACCCGGCTGGCTCAAGCGAGGTGCTTGTGAAACGCACTTTGGGTGTCGGTGCTGGTGTAGGCACAGGGGCCTGGTGAGAACTGGTTAATCCCATGATCCGTCATTCTCCTGGCAACGGCCGACAACGACAGGGTCCCTGCGATGTGGACTGGGATGTCGACGGGGATCATGTTAAGACGGAGCTTCAGAAAAAGAATTGTTTTGTCAAAACCATAAAAAGACTGGAAGGGGAAGGTCGACTCCTTCAAAGTGGGTCCATTAGGTTCAAACCCATTTTCATTGAGTTTTGATTGTTTTTCCTAGATACCCTCCTATGAAGTCCCATGAAAGTCCCATCAAGTCCCACTAAACCAACATTTCCAATGGCGAAAACCCCGGTTCCCAATGAATTTTCAAAGCACTCACGGCCCCGGGCCGCATCTCCCTGCACTGCTTGGCACGGCCCGCATCTCCTCTGCGCTGGAATCACTGCGCGGGGCGCATTGCGCTTGCCCGCCAGGTTCTTATCGTTGCCCACCTGGTGACAGGGCAACAGCTGGGCTTGAGGTTTAAGTTTTTGGGCTATGGTTTAGGGGGTATAGCTCCAATTTCTACGGCTTTATATGATGTGCCTCCAGTGGATCGGTACCTGAAGCGGCATTGAGTTGGCACTTGATCACTGGATTTAAGGGGAAGATCTGGCAACACAAGTTGTTTCCATTGAAAATTGTGGTTTCCTGCAGATGTTTGATGAACATCCAATTCTAGCTCCTGAAAAACCTTCGAATCAACAACAGCTGATAGTCCATATCCTCCCATGGGCTGGCAAATTAGAGGTCCCATGCCATATGGTAAAACTTCATTCTTTGGGAAAATCATGAGCCTCCAAAGCCTGAGGTTGTTTTTAACCTCAGCAAATTACTCCCCTTGCATGTGCAGGTACGAGTAGCGATCCATGGATCTTATATGAAACTTCCTGAAAACTTCCACTGCTGCCAGACCTCTATCAGAAAAAAAGTAGAGGGCCATAAGAACAATCGCAAATTGTGTGAACGGATGGTTGGTCCAAAAACCCGCAAACATTTGGCATCAGCCAATCAGCCAGGTTGATGCCTCAATCAGGTGCTCCGGCTTGGGAAGGATAAGAACAATCAACAACTGGATTGTCATTATTGAGGTATACATCATTTTTCAGAAACGCAGAAAAACACATGTTAGAAGATTTTATACCCTTCTATATTCAATGATACAACCCCCATTAGGACGGACATTGTTTTGGACCGTATAATCACTGATTCCATTTCATCTCCATGCTGTTCCATTCTGTGTGCCATTTCTATTTTGCATCTGTATGTATACATACATGTATCTATATATATATATAGACAGAGATGTATATATACATATATATTATATCATATTTTTTACACCATTCATCACTATTCCATGTCTTAATCCTGTTTTTTTTTATTAATCCTCACCGTATAGGAACCCTGGTTTTGTAGTCTCTCTATTCATTTTGGGAGCCCATGAGGGGTGGATCCATTTCGAGCCACGTAATCGGCAGGTCCAGGCTGCGACAGCTGGAAGGCGTTGCGGAGCTTCTTGCCTGGGAGGAACCAACTGGTCTGGAAAAATTAGTCTTAGGAAGGCACTATAAATGGCCATTTTTTATGGGAAAATCACTGTTCCTATCTATAAAACCAACATGTCTTCGGAAACGTCCGTAAAAAAAAAACAAAAGGAACAACCGGAAAACTGCGACTAATAGCAGCAAATACGACCTCGCGGAGATAAAACAAGCAAATGCTAGCACGAAGAAATGCAGTAGAATGCTGTATTTGGGTAGGGCCCTGATAAATAACCAAGACAAGCAACTGTAATGTGACTTTCGCACGTGTGTGCTTTTCTTACTTGCTAGAGGTTTTTGACTGGACACCATATGCAAATAATTCCAACTTGACAAACATGCTGGATTCCTGGATCTAAGGGAAACTTTGGAGGAAACCAAAGTTTACGTGAGCCATCCAAATCGGCCCAAATGATACCACAAACAAAACCTGCAAAAGTTCATGTCCATGGTCAATCAGCTTAAGACTGTGTTAAACCAAGTGACGCCAGGTGGAATGCTCGAACGTGGAACCTGGCGGGTGCAGGTATTCCGTGAGCTCGTTGAATCGGATGTTCCCGTCCTGCCATTGCGATGTGGGCGGGGAGTACTGAGCTAGAGGAAATGGTGATACAATTTCATGCGGACTGAACCATCTAAAATGGGAATATAATGGGATATAATGGGTAATGTTGGGTTCCGATCAGTGTCATGGACCTCTATTGTGAAAAGGTTTAAAATAATTCAGCAACCTGATATTGAGGAGGGTGGGACTCTATTGTCATTGTGCAAAGTGTTTTTCTCAGACCCAATTTGTTTCATGAGAAAAAAATGAGATCCAGAATTTGTGGGTGAAAAAAATCCTAAACCCCTTTTCTGCAGTTTCCTTTGGATAGCTATTTCATTTACTTTAAAATGCCAAATGCATTTTTAATTCTTAAAATGCAAGATACCACAAATCATCAATTTCCAATTAAACGCTTATATAAAAAAGGAAACAGCATCCAAACAATTTTTCAAGGGGGTAGCCCATGACTGCCTCAGATACTCCATAATAAAATTGATTAGAATTGTTTCGATGGTACCCTAGTGTGCTCAGAAATTTCTGGGTGAAAAAAACTCAAAACCTTTTCCCCACCTTTCTTTGGATAAAGCTGTTCCATATACTTTAAAGTGCCAAATGCATTCTCAATTCTTAAAATGCAAGATTCCCCAAATCATAAAACCCTTACTTATCCTTAGATTTCCTTTGAATTATAAAGTAACATGAATTGAACGTAGGTGGATATGAATTGCAATCCTTACTTATTTTTAGATGTCATTTCCAGTAAGTTATAAAGATTGAACGTAGATGGATATGAATTGCAATCCTTACTTGTCCAGATTTCTCGCTTAAGGTTTAAAAGTTTTAAAAGGAAAATCAATTGAAAGTAAATTGACATCAATTGAAATCCTTACTTAAGTTGATCATCCTGAGATCCCCAGACCTGGTCCCACCAAAAGTGACTCCTTAAAGAGTCCCCCTCAATTGTTGAGCGGCGGAGGGAGCCCACACTAATCAGCAACCAAAATTATACAACCAGTGATCATCCGCAAGTTGAACATCAGTATGGTATGCTATGGTATAGATTGGCAATTTAGCCCGATGATTTTCCACAGCTATGCTAAATTACCAAATGGTTTTGTCAAAAACACGTATTTGGAAAGGACATTGCAATGAGCAACCCCAATCTGCAGCATAGCGTTAGTTTATGAGAACAATTTCGTAAAATCAACCGTGATTGTCGAGCTGTTTGCAGTATGCATGCTTAAATTCACGAGTTGAAATTGTCGCAGCAAGTATAGAACACAAAGCATCCACTCAACCGACTCCTACTGGATGCCTCAGTGTCAGGCAGTGTCAGGGATGTCAGGGGTGTTTGCTAAGCTGATCTAAGCTGGACAAAACAACCCAAGCCGCACCGTCCCGCGGTCCCCATCACCATCCAGGGCATTGAAGAGTGCTTGGACCTGCAAGGGATTAGCGACTCCGTGGCGCCGTGGGTTGCTGTAGGAGAGCAAACAAGGGAAGGCAATGTCAATGGATTGAAGGGAAAACCATGGAAAATCGACAAATCTACAGGAAACCCGTGAGTTGTTGATGGTTCTTGGCCCCAAATATCAGGGTTTCCTGCAGGTTTGGGCGGTGCACTGCCAACCCTTCCGACCACCAAGCTGGCCTCTGTGTCAGTCACATTCGGGTCTCCCTTCTTCAGGAGTTTACACAGTTCCTGGCTGAGAAACATCGAGGTCTAGGACTTGTTCATCTTCAAAGTGAAGTAAATGTGTGCAAAGTGACTTGCCTCCCAGTTCTAACGTGGTTTATGAAGCATACAAACATATAGATATATTTCCCGTAAACATCCAAAAACATCAATTTAATTATCTATAAACATCCATAAACAGCCATAAACCCTAGCTAACCTAGTTATAAACCAACTTAGCTATCTGGGGGGCCCCATCTTGTATCTATTTACTTCATGAAGCGCCATTCAAATTCCTACTGTATCTCTGCTGGTTGATGCACTGCAACTGCCTGGAAGTCCATGCTGCCATTCTTGTTCAAGTCATACTTGATGAACGACTGCTTCTCCTGTCCGTGGTGCCCCATAGTTAGCCAAATTAGCAGAGTTGGTGCAAATAGTTCCAATGACTTGGGCTTACCCTATATATATATATATACATATTCACTTAATGTCAAGCTTGGAATTAATGCATGAATGCTGGGCATTGCTGGGCTGTTTCGGAGTGCAATTTATCTCCACTACCTTTTGTGGATGCGCTCCAGCGGCCTTGGCTCATACCCATGCAAAACATGTCAGTGGCCATGTACCAAATATGGTTCCAATTCAATTGGCTGTCTGAAAATGGTGTAGCCTTGCAAAATCCGTGGCTTAAAGTTCCACCCAACTAAAGGAGCCCACCTGCGACAAGGTAAAGGATGCATCAGTTTGTTCAAGGCCAACCTGACAGTCACAGCTTAACTCAACCACCTCCCAATATCTCATGCTTCTACGTCCCTGGTGATTCAACCTGTTTCAACCTATCAAATTTTCACCTGGCTCTTCTGTATCACAATGTCTTTGACATGTACCTGTTGCCTGTTTGCCTGTTGTCAGCTTAATTTCGCTTGGACATGAGCAGCATTGAGCAGCGTATTTTGGAAATTACCTGGCAAATACTGTAGCGCCAAACTAGAGACCCCAGGGCCGAAGTTCTAGCTCTTCCAATCCCTCCCAATCTTTTCCTTAATGTCGACCCGAAATAAAATTATAAACCCTGACCATTGACTATTCATTGGAGGATTACCTATTGATTACCCCGAAACAGTGATAAATCATAAATTACAGTTAGTTAACTTTGGTACCCCCCTATCAATGAACTAGTGAGTTGTCAAGATTCTGGCTCAACAGGTAGGTTCATCTCATCCTGCGACTTTTTTCCTGAACAAAAAAAAAAAACGAAAATTGGGGCCGGAACGGTGATGTGACCAGTACCGAAATAGCTTCCACCAGGCACCTGCAATTTCAGCGGTAGCCACCCAGCCACAAACAAATATATGCCTGTTATATACCGTATTATAGTTATATAATATACCTGCCATACATTCAGAAAGCCCTTCACCTGCGCTATCAATGTCTTCGCAAAGAAACTCCTAGTAACACCGTTTGCTGTATCATGGTGTATTGTCGCAAGGGCATCGCTGAAGATGTTCATCCCGGCGTCGCACCTTTTCCTTGACCGTGTTGTTGTATGACTCGGCTCCAGCAGCGGTCAACACACATGCAATTCGTGCAGAAATCACAGAACAAGCGAAGTGAGACATCTAAAAATTTGTAGCCATCAGAAAAAATCAATCACACGAAGTGGGACTCTAGGATTTCTATTTGCTGCATGCCACCCATGAGCAAGATGTGCATATCTCTATATATATATATAGATGCCTCTGTATAGTCGCATCCAAATCCACAATAGTCGTATCCAAATAAACAAGCAGCCTGTCAAGAATGGCTTCCAAGTATCCTCCGGCTGTACATGGCATTTGGTTGCCGGATATCATTACCATGCATAATGTCAACTCAGCGATTAATTAACCCTGTTTCATTGTGATAAGGGGCTTCCCCCCAAACAGTGATAATTTGATGATTTTGCTGCTGAAGTCATGATTAATCCGGGGTTGACATTCCTTAGCCGTATCTACAGTCACCATCATTAAGCATCTGGTCTCCGCAAATAATGATAATTAATTCACCAAGCTGAAGCAAGAGCCCCACAAAAACTTTTTTTCCATGGCCCCCCCTGTTCATCATCATTTTGCATAAATCATCACCAATATATGTATACATATATATATATATTAGTGTGTGTGTGTTTGGTGTGTCTAAAAATAGTGGTCATCACGGTACCCCTCAAATTGGATACTTTAAAACCCCAGTTCCCCCAGTTCCGTTCCTCACCATCAACCACTGGGCGATCCCCCGTTCTCCAATCGGTCAAGAGGCTCCAGGTCCAGGAGTCGGGAGAGGCGGCGCCATGCGTGACAAATGGGCACCAGGGATCTTGTTCTCCTGGTGTCGCACGGTTCTGAGCCGTCTCGAGTGGGATCTCCGTTGTCTTTTTTGAGATAGTGAGACCATCTATCATCTACCTCATGCTCCAAATACTCCCTGAGGATGAAATCCATCCCAAATATAGTCCTATTTAGAGCTGTTGGGATATGTTTGATGTCATAGCTGAGGATTTGTGGCACAATATGATGCATATTTTGATGATGTATCTTAAGCATATCCCACAATTTCAGCCCCAGAGTTTCCCCTTCACCCTGCTCATCTCCTCCCATTTCAGGGTAGGCGGACTTGCTGAACTCCCAGTGGTAGAACGCCTGTGTTCCATGGCCAATCCATCAAGATCAGCGTGAGGACTGAGAGGTTAAAACAGAATGCAGAACTATTCGCAACGGAACATGTCGTAGCTGTGGATATTCAAATATTCGTCCCATCCAATGTTCCTAATTTTCCTAAGGTTTATCGCATGAAGTTTCCAAGACAGGCAAATTACAGAAACTGGAAACCGGCAACAAAGTTTGGACCCACAGTGGATAGACAAAGGAATGGATTGACGGGGGGTAGACTGGGAGAGCGTGTCATAGAAAAATCCGCCGTTGTGGGCGTGGATCGTCTCATTCCCACCTGGCAAGAAGATTTGGAAGACTGCCAGCCTCAAAACGCGAGGAAAAGGCATGGGCGCCAAGGGAGTGCATGAGGCATTGATATATCCAACAGTGGGTGAAGTATGAAATATGATGTACTGGTATTCACTAGATACTGATAAGCCTACAGATATACATGTATAAATACACACACATATACTACACTATATGTCACTTATCTTGATGATCCATTCGATAATTTTGCGCTGGAGGTTGCGGGATCCATTGTCCACGTGGCAGGGACAAACTGCCTCTGAATGTTTTGGCCGCTCTGGTCTCGACGTCTTTGTCATTATTTGACCCAGCCCACATCTCCATAAGGACAACTACAAATACTGATACTCCCTGCTTATTTCAATGAAGTAGCTATAAAATAACAATCTTTAATATGTCAATTGTAAATCATCATAAATCGTCTATAAAGGAGCCATTGTCCATGGCAAACTGTTGAATTTCAAACACGGGTAATAGAGCATCCAAGCGATCCAAGGCACTCTCTTGGCTCGAATGGAGATGGCCCCCTCTGTGGTGGCTGCCTTCTTTGGTGCTTGAAAGCTTTCAAAGACCTGCCACGCTGATGCCGCAGGATGACAAGGCCAACATCAACCTCCCCAAGAATAGCTAAAAGCATCTATAGAAACTCATCACTTTCCCATGATTTTCCCGCAAATCTTCAACAACTCTCACTTCTTACAAATCAATGTCCAGATTTTCGCATGATTTTCCCATCCAGCCGCAATTGGTAGCGCATCCGCCTTCTTGCGAGGCACCACGACGTCCTTTTTCACCATGGTGGTCTCGCTGGGTGGCACTTGCAGCACTTGTGGTGCAGGCGGCGCCTGCAGCTGAGATCTGGGCTGAGGTATTTCTATTCCATGGTGAATCAACAAATATTGAAACAATATATGGGTGGTTCTTTAAAAATGTGGGATGCCCAAAACCATGGGTTTCAGTTTCAATACTCAAATGGTCAAAAGATGTCCAAAGTCTAATACAGTACCTGAGGAATTTTCAGATCTTAGCAGTTCTTGAAATGAAATTCCCCAGATACAGTATGCAAAATAAATAAACAAATTTATACAGCTAAACGGACGTGAAAACAAATTGTGAATCAAAGATAGGAATATCAGTTTCAAGGTTGCTTAAAATATGAACAAATAAGGGGCATGCATGTACAGAAATGAATCGGACGTATAGAAAATTAGATACTCATACAAGGAACACATATTGTTGTCATTCGAAGTACTGCTGGGGAGTTCAGCATTTGGGAAGGGATCCGCCATGTAGTTGGGGGTGAGTTCATTTCCGAACTGGGGATTGATTCTTCCTGACTAGGCCATAAGGATGCAAAATTGTTCCATATTACGCAGTTAGAATTAGTTCTATTTGTAGATCTTCCCACGAATCGCAACTGGTTTGTAGCCTTGGTTGCAAGCCACATCAAATGGGATAACCCACATATAAATTGGGGACTAAAAAAATAACAGAGTCATTAGCCAGTTGTTCGATTCGTGATCCTCCAAGTGGCCCACTTGTTTCCGCAGTGATTCCCCAGCTTATGCAAAATCATGGAAAATCTATGGGAAATCTTGGGATTTCAAAAGAAATAACGTAAATCATCGTTCCACCATCGTTCCATGGTCCCAAGGATGTGCCTTCGTCCCCTCCAGTTTCTGGGGCCCCGGGGATCCCCATCCACCGACCCTAGGGCCATCCAGGGCCTTCACTGGAGTCACGATCTCTGCAACCACCGGATCTGCCGGTGCTGGGGGTGGGGCCTCGGCGATGACAAAAAAAAATGGAGGGCAAAAAATATGTTGACATTAACCAAGAACAACAGAGATGCTATGATTTCATATGATTTCATGAGGTTTCAGCAGCCAGCAACTCTCCGAAGTTCAGGAACATATTCAGGATTTCACTGGCATGGGGTCAATTCTTGGGCAAAGCGCACACTGGCTTCATATCGTGACTGGGATTGAATATGGCTCAAGCACCCCAAACAATGCAAAGCTGGGTACAGGAAGAGCCCAGGTTTGACGATAGGTAAATTGGTTTATTGCTAAGTTATTGACTGGGAGTTACAAAGGATATACTTGAATATCTCTGCACTGAGATGGGATGATGGAGTAGACCAACTTAAAACTGGGGGGGCCGCTTCCTGTACCAATAGTACGTAATCGTGGTGAATGACGAAACAACCAAGAGGCTTCGCTAGGGATGGATGGATGGAAAGCGGACTCGGAACAGAAGTGCATGGCTAACCTTTAACAGCAGCCCTACTGGGCCCTACCGGGCCCTACCCCAAGACATATTCCAAAGTAAGTCAGGTATTTCATTGTTTTTTGATCATTTACTCTCTGGATCCTTCTGGCAATCAAACGTGGAAAAGGAAAATCCTCTATAAATGGAGATTTCAATATGGAAAAAATCATCTATAAATAGGTGATGTTCCATTGTCACACTCTATTACTGCATGATAATCAGCTAATGAACCTAGGACATAGGATTCACTGGGCGGTTTTCCGGGCTCCCTCGCAGGTGGTGTGGCAGGGGGTTTCTCCTCCTCGATTTCAATGCCCATGACTTCCTTGCAGCACCTCACAAACCTGACGCTGGACAATGGGGACTTTATATAGATAGTTGTGGTTTTGACATTGGTCAATGGGGATTTAACTGATTTAACCATTAGAAATGGTGGTATTCATTTAAGAAGACTTACTAGGGACTTTCATGGGGATTTCATGGGGAATTCTGGGAATACAATGGGAATTCTTTCACTAACCAACTGGTATAATCAAACATGGCTGGCTGGGAAATCTCTCGTATATGGAGGTTTCTAGCTGGGAAAATCAGCTGATTACCGGAGGGTATATAGTATAGAGTATTGTGGCCTGCTGGATAGCCTATCTCAATTCTATGGTTGAACGGTCATGAAAAAATGAAAGAAACCACCGACCCAATAGGATACTATGGGACAATAGCTGGATGACTATGGGATCAGCCCAAAAATAAAGCGTGCCCAACTAAGAATATGTGAGATTTCCAAGCCATTGAGGGACACCTTAAAATGGGGTCCTCTCTGGCATTCGAGCCTGGCTATGGAAAACCAACTTCAATCTTTAGATAAAACACCACGTGTAGATGGCACAAGAAGCTATCCCATCTGCGACGAGGATGCGAAGGTGGTAAACCCAACATGAGTAAATCATGCCTATAGCCCAAACAAAAGTGCGAAAATTTGGCAACCACCAAGATCATTCCTAATCCCATCCCCAGCCCAGCCATGCAATCAGTCCCCGCTTTTTCTGGAACCCTTTGTTTTGGTGACTAGATACACCCAACATATGAGTCTTCCCAATATCTAGTCCTAAAATAATAGGATTCCTATACTTAGACCCTCCAATTAGCCATAAAAATGGCTAGTCCCAAGTCATCATGGCTACGTTGGCCAATTTTTCTAGATACTTGGAGGGTCTAAGTTAGTCTAGGTCCAGCTAGAAAGAACCTCCAAAAAACACAGGGAAAATGGCCAGCCATCCGCAAAAAAATCCAAGCCCCCGGGCGCGGTGAAGGTGACTTTCCCGGTTTCGGGATCGACCACCTGATCGAAGATGGGCGTCGCCTGGAGCGATCGTTGGAGTGTACATCTATGTTTATATAAAGTGCGCATATGCATGCATCATCATCAAACATGTGATCATTACTATTATGTGAACGATATATCTATACATGTAAATTTCTAGGCAGGTGTGTCATTTATATATATATATATTTATCATATATCATATATACGCATGTAGATTGCGTTAAACTTGCATAGCTCACCATTCGCAACGCGGTGGCCTTTTTGCGGGTCATGTCGCAATCGTCTTCTGAGATCCAGGAGTAGAACTCTTCCTGAAAACAAACAGCATGGGTCAATGGGGATTTACCCTCTGGTAAACTCACATAGCTATTGAACATGGCCATAGAAATAGTGGATTTTTCCATTAAAAAATGGTGATTTTCCATAATTATGTTATTTACCAAAGGGTAACCAACAGAAATGGTGGTTTCACGGGACTTGGATGGGGATTTAATCTGATTTAATGGGGGAAATCTGGGAATGGGAGTTTTGAAAAACTAAGCAACTGTAACTGGTAATCAAACTCGGCTGGCTGGGAAATTACCGAACGAAATGGAGGTTTATAGCTGGGAAAACTATCTACAATTGAGGGGTATGGGGGGATTTTCAATTGCCATTCTAAGTCATTTGTTGGTCTTGGTTCTATACGGATTCCAACGCAATCATGTTTGATTGGCCTAAATAGGCTTCAGCCGAAGGGGCAAAAGGAACACCCCACAACACCCCACAATTTTTTGGGAGGCTCACGTTCTTAGAGCCTGCAGCATGTCCTGGCGACTCCAGGCCAATGTACACATCCCAGCATTTTTGACTGGGCTACATTCTCCAGTAGGTGATCTTGGATGACTCTCCTTCAAAATATATATGGGGATGATATCTCTCTTTGCCCCACTTTAACGCCTCACCATCGTAGGTTTAAAGATGGTTCAACCCAACACCGGCACTTTGGGTTCTAGTTCCAGTTTTTTTTCAGTGCACATGGATGCAAAACCCACCCATGAAAATCGATAGGTTACCCTCTGGTAAACTAACCGTTCGCTATTGAAAATCGCCTTTCTTATAAGTAAATCCCCAAACTAAATGGGCCATCCATAGCTGCCATAGCGAACTGTCAGTCTACTGAAGTGTCCATTGGGGTCCCATGGGACCCTCTCCATCCCATCAGACTCAGGGCCCCAGTTTCGAAATCGAGCACTCCGTCCCGGTCCACGTCCAAGAGCCTGGTGATTTTTCACCAACGAAGATGATATGATGGGATCTACAAGGTGGTGTCCCGTAGCAAAGTGATCAAGTGGGTGAATCACTCCAATAATTCGCGTTCAGGGTGACTACAACTTATTGCAATACATTGTACCCTCTGGCAAATTAACATAGACCCTGGCAGATAGGGATTGGAAGATGAGTTTCCTCTAAAAATAGCTATTCTCAGGGTCTATGTCAATATACCAGAGGGTAACTATCAACGAATTCATGGCATGAAACTAATCCAACTTGTAGCTGGGGGGGCCATAGTTCGGAAGGAATGAAGTCCGCCTGGATCCTAGCCGCTAGCCAAACCCTGGGGGTCCCAGGAGTGTTGCTGGTGATGCAGCAAAACAACTCATTCTATAAGGAATAAAACGCATATAGAGGGGGATAGAACAATATCTATGTCACATCTGCTCAGTTAGCAAGGTTTGAAGCCACCAGTGGCGAAGGCCGCAGTTTCCCCGAAAGCTGTCGTGGCTTGATTGGCTCTGCGTTTTACGGCATCATCTTTCCTAATGACTGGTCAAGTACTGGTTCCAACCCATCTTGAGCTGGGTTAGGCTTTTTCTTGGCCATATACAGTGGGAAATGCCACCAGTTTCCATAAAAGAAGATCATCTCTCTTGACCCACCGCCTGAAGCGCTCCTTGATTGCCTTGGTCAGTGAGATCGTGAGCTCGCAATCGTGGCAAGCCAAGGTGGCGCAACAAAATGGTGGATGATTCTGTATGTTAATATACCCTGATGCTCCAAATACCCGCTGAGAAGCTGTTTGGGCCCTAAAAAGTTCATACCCGTACACAGTCTAGGTGTTTGGAGCTGTTATGATAAGTATATGCAAATAGATATATGGACTTCGATTGATTATATATATAATATACAATGAGTGGTTTATGAATGCTTGTGAAATGCTTCCATGACTGTTTTTGAAACTGCAGTGCTATCCTGGCGTTCTTACCTAGCCTAAAACCCTAAAACATCTGCACACACACACATATTATAGGGTGTGTATATATATAATTACACATACAACTATGTTATACTTCAATGTAGTTACAGTCAGTAATATATCATATATATATAGAAAGCATGCTGCCACCCGTCAAATATCATACATGGGCAACGATGGTTCTCAGGAAACGACTGAGCTACCCATGGTGACTGGGCAGTGGTTCTTACGCGGTATGCAAGATATGCAAGCTTATTCTGCTAAAAGGTGTTTTAGTGTGTTGTGTCATTGTAACTCTAATGAAGTGGGGCTCAACTATGTTGAGCCAATCCATCTCACTGCCGATCCAAGTTTCGCTTTCTGACATCGTGATCGACATGTTGAGCGGTTGGACTGGGCGGCGAGCAACTGTTTTGGGCCAGGGATTGGGGCTAGCTACTTTTTAGTCACTCGGTCATAGCCTATAAAACTATCGAGTTTTGTTGGGGTTACGAACCAGTAAAGTAACTCCATAGCCCATCTAAAGTGGAAAGCTGGAGTGGGAATCTGAGCTCTCACCAGCTTTCACCCCACAACCTTTCCCTGACCGAAGATGCTTCAACTCATTTGACATACATGGAATTGGCACGACTTGATCATGGCATGGACATTTCACATGAGATTATGCAATGTAATGCAATGCGTATGTAAATACATGTGTGTGTGTATCCCAGAATGCACATACAATTGGCGTTTTTGTGCTGAACATCAATAGCCAATCTCTGCAACACCTTCACAAGTCTTCACAGTCAGCTGAGGCCTTGTGAACCAGGTGCACCCAAACTTGATTTCGGCTTGGGCCAAATGCTGCAACCAAACTGCCTTGCGACACCCACATCATCTGGACCTGGTAGGGAACATCAGCATGGAACGCCCACCATATTTTCCATGGGCACTGCCCCAGGTTCCTCAACTTTGAGAGCTGCCATCAGGCCACATTGAGAAAACATCCTGTTGTTCATCCGGGTCTCTGTACAGAAGTTGGTGGACTGAGTAAAACAGCAGTCCCATTGCAGCCATACCGATCTGAAAGCACAATCAATGTGGAGCATGACCATGATGGTGCCTTTTGCTCAGATAACTACAGATTTTTCATTTCTCATCGATTTACTAATTTACCCTGCAAATTCCCTAGGAGACAAAGTCTTGTCCGATCTTTGCGGTTTCTCAATGTAACCACCATTTCGGGTGATGTTTGAAACATACTAGTTTCACAATCAAACCAGAGAATGTATGGAAACTTACAAGAACCTAAAGCTCTTGAGGCTGAGCAGCTTCGGTCCGTCATTTTTGCAGTGCTCCCATCCTCTGACGCGGCAGCGCACGGCCCGTGTTTCACGGGCTGCGCAAGGCATGCATCACGGACCTGTGGCGTTCACCAAGCACTGGAACGTACAGAAAGGGTATGGGGCAGCACCCTTCCAGTCAACCAATGTTGGATAACCATGGATAACCTACTATATATTGATATATCATATAGTCATCCTATAGAGTAGACAGAATATGGAATTGCCCAAAAATTCGAAACCTAATTCGGGAATATGATTGTTTTTTCCTTAATCATCCTTAATCTATCTACTTCAGGATTATGATTATTTAGTATATATATATATATTACATATATAATATATATGTATAAATATGTATCTATTTCAGCAATATGTTTTTGATACTGGGTATATGTTCAACTTCATATGTAGGATTTAGATCGTCAGTTTCTATTCGTGTTAGGTATTCCCAAAACAATATCTCAGATTTTCCCAGTCCGGGTCCAGTTTGCAAGAAATCATCCAGATTTACCCAGCCATTGCCTGCCCAGAAGTGAAAGGAGACGCGCGGTGCTATTGTCCGCGGCTGTGCCATTGTCGTCCGGATTGAAGCCTGCAGGAAGCGGGAGCGCACTGAGCCAAATAGGGACCACAACTGCCCTCAATTCCAAAGGCTACAAACGATGTATATATTATATATGCGTTTAATTATATACATATGTGTGTGTGGCACCTATCTGTGGAATCTTACCTTATCTTACCTTATTCGTCTATCTTGTCTATCCTATGTATCCCATCTATCCTATCTATCTATCTTGTTATCTTATCTAATCTATCCTATCTATCCCATCTATCGTATCTATTTATCTTTATCTAAGCTATCCTATCTACCCTATCTATCCTATCTATTTATCTTGTCTATCTTGCCTATCTTTTCCAATCTATGCTATCTATCCTATCTTTCCTATCTATATATCTTATCTTTCTTAACTTGTATTCTATTATATGTTTAGTATCTTATCTTGTGTAACCTAATCTAATCTAATCTAATCTCATTATCTACCAACCTACCTCTCCATCTATCGATCTGTCCATCTCTCCTTCTCTCTCTCTCTCTCTAAATAGATATATATATATATACATACAGTACATATCATCATCAATCTAGCTACTATACGGGCAGCGGGGCAGCTTCATACGTTAAGCTTTTGCCAAAATGGGGTATACGGTATGCAGTACAATTCCTGACCAGCAAAACATGTATTGTTGGCAGTGCATGAAGGATCGGAAATGATCTATCTTTCTATATCTTTTGCGGTTTGGACATGGTTGCACTTGATTATATGTGTATGGTTAAAAGCCACCCCAAAAGATAAAAACTCAATGTATCATAACTTGTCACTATTTTACAATTGTTTGGAATTTGCCAGTCTATCCTTTTGGTAATTACTTTGTCTGCGCCCTTCCTTTTGGCATATGTATAATATATAGATATATGTAGCCACATAGATATAATAATACTTGCATGTACTTACTACTATGTATGCAATATGTATATATATATATATATATACACACTATGTGTATCTATGTGTGGGTGTTCCTCAAAATTTGCGGCACCCCATTTCCCCATGTTTTTTCCTCACATGACCAATACCTTGGATTCTTGTTCCCCACCTTCCCACGGATCAGCGCCATCATCGCCGCCCTTATTCGTCAGGAATAAGGCCACCAGCAGAGAGCACAGGATGGACCTCAAGCTGGGCCACCGGCGCTTGGAATTTGGTGGAAACATGGTGAAAGTGTGCAGAAATCTCATGCAGATCGTACATTTAAGCACCCCAAAATATCCCAAAATTGGGCTGTTGGTGATTGGACAAAAATCACCAGCAGAAACATGGTGTGTTGATGTGTGTTTATAATGTTCATGCCACTTTTGACAAGTCGCAAGGGGCCCACTGCAAAAACGTGAACACCGGCAAACACCTCTTAGATCGTGCCAGAATGTGCCAAGTGTTTAGTAAGTCGGGGTCAAAGGTTATATATATATATATAAATAATTCCCTTAATTGGGATATACATGGATATACCCAGGTTTCATCAAGTTTCTATATTACCTCTCAGCTGATTCCGGCAACCTGCAAGCAATCTTGCTGGTGCAAACTGTTTAAGATCTTCAACATGTTCATTACGCAAGCAACAGGCATCAAATCAGAACAACACTGAAATATTGAGGATTTCAGCAGTGCCAATAGCCACCATCAAAACCAAAACATCATGCCTAAAACCTGACCCAGCGGCGCGCATGTACAGCAGCAAATTGCGACGTATTCGATCCAGCGCTTTACCTGGCGAAATGGTCCGTCAATACACGACAAGACCTGCATGTATCTGCAAAAATCATCCAGGATCACCACAGTGTGACCACCTGTGGTGTCAACGGTCCAAAGGGGCCTTCACACAAGTGATAGCTGCATCCACCGGAACGACCAGTAGCAACAGGCCAAGCAGAAGCCATGTCTTTTGAAGCCCAGGCCGCCTGGGTTGAGAGACAATTGGGGAAGAAATCCGGTGCCATTCTGTGTTGTGGTTGCCTACATTTGCCGACAGTACCATAAACCTGAATGTGTTGAAATGTGTTGGATGGTCTGGCTTTGTCAACATCTTCCTGAAGAAGACGCGAAACCGAAACAACAACACTATGCTAAGCCCCAAAATGAGGCCGGGGTGACACTTCCTTTGCTTCATCAGACTGAGCTTCACACATGGCCATCGAATCTACAAGCCGCACACCCGTGACCTCGTTTAGTTTCCAGATAGGATCCAAGCATCCACGGCAACTATGTAAATATACGCAATATATATATATATATACAATTATATACATAGTAATTAGATGTAATTACCAGCGAAAGAAGCCAATGACCTACCAATCAGAATTGACGGGTGTTGCCAGTTTTGGTCCAAAACCTCTAGTGATCCAACTGCCCGACATTTTTTGTACAATACCTGGAGATACCAATGGCAGGCGCGCTCTTGACTTTCAATCTGTGATTGTTCTGTAGGGGGAAAATGGTCAGAAAATGTCAGAAATCTGTCAGAAAACTCTGGGTTGTACCCTTTGGGATAGCAGGGTGGGTAGTCATAACACGAGCAGCATGTCACTTTTGTCCATCGTTGATTCAGCAACAAAACCAAGGGTAATGATGTGGTTCCCGCCCCATCAATCAAATGAGCGGAATATTGCATTGTGTACGTATTATGCAAATGTAAATATAATATATATATATATATTATATATATATACCGCATACCAATATGGTTTACGATTTACAATTACATTCTCATCTTATCATCACAACATCACGAAGGTCCAAACCCTTCAACAAGCCACGGGGCCTCGTGCCACGAGCAGCAACAGATTTCATCAGGTGCTCATCTCTCTTGAGCCAGCTGCAGGACAAGGTGGCAGTACAAAGGCAATTGGACCATAATCTCAAAGCATGAATGATATCTCTGAATTTCGCTGAAAATTTCCGGAAATTAGCTCAGATACATTTGGCAATTGCACACTTGTAAGACTCACCCCCTTGCAAAAAAAAGTCTGCGGGTGTCAAGCACGGTCAAGAAATATGTTAAACTTAAATAGATCAAGTCCTATTTCTGCAAGCCAGCCAGCCATAAGTCATGTCAAATTTCAGAAAAAACATGGAACACACGACTCCAATTTTTCAACTGGACCTGACCGCTAGTACCATTGTTGTAGGTTTTTGATGGTCTTTTCCAACCCCCAAAAAATCCTAATCTGACCATCTTCCCAGCCATAGCCCCCCACTTTTGCCACACTTTCTGCAGGGTCCAGGTCCCAGTGCTGGACGTGTGGACATGCCAGGCTTCACGGCCGGCTTGCGCCGGGCCCAGCTCCACCTGGGGAATCCATGGGAAGGCCATCCCGATAAACGAATCTCATCATATGATAATCATAAATTTAAACCATCCATGGTAAACTCACTAGTGCTTTGGAGTTCATGGTGTCTTGTGGAAGTTGGTTTTTGTCATATTGCATTGCCCATTCATCATTACATAGTTTTGAGTCTTGAGCATATATATATATATATGTACAAATATATATGATCATCATTGTCTCAAAGGTTTGGCTTTGTTAAGGTGACCAGTGGGTCACATAATGACATAGTCCATGTCAATCTTAGATAGCAGTACCGTGTAAACAATTACATAAATTTTGACTAAGGTGCAACCATTTAAATGAATGGTCAACAGTCAACAGAATCAAATATAAATTCACCACTACCTGCAAGTTAGTATAGGATGCTACTTTTCTATACACGTCAAGTTACATCGAACATCGTCGAACTACCCAAGGTTCACCCAGTCATAACCTTCACAGTCCTTCACCATCTTCCGAATCTTCCCCCTTCCAGGCACCAGCATCGCATCACCCTGCCGCGCTTGCGACAGCCGTAGGCCATCCGACTCCGCGGCCAGCTGCGCGGCCCGCTGCGCGCAGGCGTCGAGGGTGTCCCAAGGGCTGCTGCCCAGCCAGGGGAAAACCTCAGAGCTGCAGGCGGCAGGGATGGGAAGTTCATTGCCTTGGTTTTATGGAGATTTCATGGAGATTTCATGGAGATTTCATGGAGATTCATGGAGATCTTGTGCAGGAGACCATTGGAAAGCCTGGTTTTGGGCAAAAAATGGTGGGTGGTCCTGCGAATGTTCTCCCCCGTGTCTTGTTCTGGGAGCATTGATTTGATCTTGACAAGACTATGGGAACATCAAGCATCCAAAAACAGCAGGAGTACATCAAAATAATGAAGGAAAATAAAGAAAGAATGCTCCCAGGAAACCCAAATTTCGTTGTGGATCTGTTCACTTGGGGATTGCATTCGCGGGATGATGTTGCCGAAAAGAAATCGGTTGCAATTACAACCCTATTTATTCAAAAACAAAATGTTGTGCTTGTCATGAGTGGTTTGCCACCATGCTCCGAGGGTCAACTTCCCCGGGCGCCGTCAACCACGCGGTGAGTTTCACCGCCTTCTGTTGGCGTCTCAGCGCAGCGCCCGGCGCCTCCCACAGCAGCGCCGCCGATGCTGCGGAGACCAACGACGAGGGGGCGACGTCCAAGCGATCTTCGACGCCAAGGGAGGCCAAGAGCTGCGAAGGCAACCTGATGCAGAAGGTACATGAATGGACATGAAGCACATGAAGGCAGCTGAATTTCAAGATTGATATCTCTATACTTGGCAATGGTAACCAACATGCAGGGTGGCTGGTCCAAACAGTACGAGATCTAACCGAGCTAAGAGGGAACTGTTATGGACTATGGACAGAGAGTGGTCACTATTACATGTGTATATCTGTATATATATATATATATGTTTGTATATAATGTATATGTACTGTGTGTGTGTGTGTTTGTGTCTGTGTGTGCTTGTGCATGTATATATCGCTATATTTACATTAATCAAAGGAAGTTGGGAAGCAATCTTCCGAGTTACGAAAGACTGGAATAGCAATCACAATACATAACAATACACTACATCACAACTCAATACATTANTACGAAAGACTGGAATAGCAATCACAATACATAACAATACACTACATCACAACTCAATACATTAACAATACACTACATTAACAATTCACCACATTAACACTTCACTACATTAACAATACACTACATTAACAATTCACCACATTAACAATTCACTACATTAACAATTCCACTTCACCACAATAACACTTCACCACATTAACAATTCACCACAATAACAATTCACCACAATAACACTTCACCACAATAACACTTCACCACATTAACAA
>BGPT01001617.1:112146-144949 GCA_003297045.1 Symbiodinium sp. clade C Y103 | reverse complement strand
TGAGGAGTCCCTAGGTGTGAACACATGCGACTATTTTGGAAACCGGTGCCTTGGAAACGACTATTATTTAAATAGGCTTTGGAATCCCAGGGTATATATAATTATATATACATGCAAGGGAAAGATCTAGAACCTTACCTTTTGGCATGGTAAGAACAGATTGGCCATGTTGTTTGCAGTGCAGAGAGAGATTTCAAGCTCTCTCAACACCTGCTGCTCGCCTCGACACTGTCGGCGACTCCTGAGATCTTGGAAGGCGGAAAAGTGCTACGGATTTCCTCAGCCGCGGATGCTTTTGTCATTTCTGTGATGTCAGGCATCCTTGGCGTTGCCGAGAAGTTTTGTAGGACAATACATGTGTTTTGTAGGACATGTTACCACTTATGGTAGAGTGTCCATTCGAGTGGAAACTATTGGCAAATGGGATGTGTGCTGCTGGACGGTAGCATGGCTTGACCATCAGAAACACCACAGAAATGGGATTATAAGGGGCCAGGATGAAAACTGGTTGGTGGCTTCCAGTATTTTGTGTCATCCATATATACCCTGGGATTCCAAAGCCTATTTAAATAATAGTCGTTTCCAAGGCACCGGTTTCCAAAATAGTCGCATGTGTTCACACCTAGGGACTCCTCANATATATACCCTGGGATTCCAAAGCCTATTTAAATAATAGTCGTTTCCAAGGCACCGGTTTCCAAAATAGTCGCATGTGTTCACACCTAGGGACTCCTCAAGAGTCTTCATATGGCACACTTAGAGAAAAGTGACAAATCCGGACTACAGACGGATTCTTTTTTGCCGCGGCCCTTTGCAAGTTTTGCGCGTACTTCTTGGTTCATCCTCAGTTGAGCCATCATCATGGGGAAAATACATAAAAAGTATCGAAGTAAACAGAGTCAAAGTGAGATGGTCTGCCAATTTTGCCCCAATGGAATGGCCAAGTGGCTGCTTGACTTTCAGCTTTGTTGCCCAGATCCTCATGGGCCATGCACTGTTCAGGATGATTCCTCTATATCTGGAAACAACACTGATACCTAATGCACCCGTGAACCCAAAGGCATTCAATTTACAGTCAGTCGAGTTACCTCATACGCCCGCACTTTGTGATCCAGCGAGATCTATGGAGGGGATGTGCTTTCAGGAATGTACCTCAGCAGGGGATAAGGGACACAACATCAACCTTGAACAGTTGATCCCTTTCAAGTATGTTGGAAAGATCGACCTTTACTTTACCCACATGATATGCACACGACATGCATGAACACTTCACAGAGGTATGATCCAAGAAACGTTTTGTCCAAGACATTGCATCTTCATCCACAAAACAGTGCCAGAAGCGTGGATTCGATCCTTACTGTTTGCATTGCATGGGGCAGTCATAGGATGCAGTGAACTGCAGGGGCTTTGGGAAGACCATTGGCAAATACCAGTCACAAGAACAAAGATATAGATCGATCATCTATCTAGTTACAAGTAGGGCACGTCAGCACAAGTTTTGATTGCTAACAAGGGGCTGCGGTTTCGAGCTGATAGCAGCATATGCCATAGGCCCTCATGTTACAAGAGAATCCATCAAAGCTGAGTGGAATGCATTCAACACAGATTGGAAGAAAAATGCAAACAAGTAGCATGTATTTTGGGTTTGAGAAACCATTCTTGAAGGCCCCTCCTGCATTGCCGGGCCATCACCCACGCAGCACTGTTGTGGATCACTTAAGCACACATGCGCAAAATTTACCACAGCAATGACAGAGTGGTATATATGGGGTCCAATGCCTAGTCTTGGTATTTCTAAAATTTCAAAACTGCGTGTACATATATCGAGGAGTTCAAATGGTCCTCTCCTCACCGAAATTCGCGAGAGTTGGATGTAAAGTCGCAGGAATTGACGCCCATGATGAAAGATTGTCTTGGATTGTTCCTCAGTCCTAAGCTGTTTGTACCACAGAGTTGCACATGCAAAGGGTACACCTCACATTCGCAGCTGCAAATAAAATTAACAAAATAGAATGATCATGTCAGATGGAACCGGTGTCTTGGAAACGACTAGATCGATATAATAGTCTGTAGCAAATAACTCCCAAGAAGGTTTTGGAATCCCAGGGTGTAAAACATATAAATAATAACGTTTCATTTTTGGATTTGTATCATTTATCATTGTTTATTATAGAGATAGGATTTATCCAATAGATATTACTATACTATATATGAGACAACCTTCCATCAAAGTCAGGTGGTCAAGGTTCAGGAACCGTCCAGCCTTTTCCATTTCGAGCATGAACTTGGCCAAGTGCAGCCTGGACTCATGGGCTGGGGGTCCCAGGTGGCAAGACAGTGGTGAAAAAAATATGTACAAAAAAGATGAAAGAATACAACTCGGTAGAAGTTTGTGATTGGTTGCTGATTGATCATTTCGATTCTTGATATCAGATCTCTTCATGGGTTGTAAATAGAAAACACTAAATTTATATTTATATAATATAATTCGCATTAGTATCCCAATTTATTAATATACGCGCGACAAAAAGTTTTGTAGGCGAGACGCATGCAAAGCGCCACAGGGGCAATGCGATCATCAGCAGGGGCACCCTCTTGCTGAGACACTTCAGCTAGGGTTTCAGCTAGCCACTGTGCAACCACACGGCCATTGTATGCTTTGCAAACAAGCATGACATCGCCGTTCTTCATGTACAACTGGGTTCGGCCGGGTTCGGTAGCACACAACATGACAAACAACAAAGGGGGCTGACACCAACAAATGTATATAGAAACCAGTATGGCCAGCTAGAGTGGACAAACGGAAAATCTTGTAACCTTTGAACACAAAAAAAAAAGTAACAGGGCACAATTGCCAAGTGACCATTTTTTGATTAAAAGCAGGTTGGCTGCATTGAATCTTGTTTCTCGAGCACCATGTTTTGAACGCAAGGTATGCCCGATGCAGACGGACTTGCACAGATTCATCAACACTGCCCCAAACACCATTTGTCAGCAGAACTTGCCTCAGAAATCTTAACCATTGCAATGTGATAGGCATACAAGCACATGGTTCGAACGGTGCAAATGGTGTGCAGCTGTTACTGCAGCAACAAAGAAGATGTAGCCAAATCTGTTTTTGAAACCAAAACAGACTTGAATTCACAAATCACTTTGTGCAGCAAGTGCAGACCAGCAACATTGCCCCACCGTTGGCAACGTACAGCAACCCAAGGTGCAACACATGCATGAGGCACCATTTGATGATGCCCGGGTGGAAGCGGTAAAGCCCAATCAGCGGACCTGAAGCACAGCCAAGGATCATGAATACATACATGTAGCTCAGAGTATCTCAATTAAACGACAAATCAAATAATATTATATTATTATACACATTCTATCTAATACATGTTTGAACTCAGGCCAAAACATGCCATCGTTATACTTCATCAGGTTGTTGGGCATGTGTCGTCATTATCCTTTTCTTTTGTATAACCATCACACATTGCTGGACTATAGATTGTCTCTCGGCCCCTGCTGTAAGCATACCCAAAACCCATCACAACACCAGAAAAATCTATTGATTGGAAAGCAAGTCAAGAAAAACAACTAAGTATCACCTAGTTTCAAACTCGCTGGGCTGGTACCCTTCTAGCCAGGAATTGGGGCAGAGTAAACTCCATGTGGGTGTTGTTCTCAATGTTGAAGTAAAGTTCTTGGTAATTGTCCGAAATCCCTTTGGCCGTGCAAAGATGGCATACATGCTCTCCGTTCCAGTGGGTTTTACCCGAGAACCTCCAAATTTTTTTGTGGAATGACCAGTCTCCCCGCAACTCGCAAGTCTGGAATCTCAAACCACCAGCAAGTGCTTGCCCTGATCGCTTCAACGCATTGCCCGTTAGAGCTTCTCCTTTGGGGCCTGCACTTGGGTACAGGCCACTGAACGCGTGGTTTGCAGACCATACCACACGTCTCAAAATTGTGGGTATAGTTGCACTCGTTAGTCGCTCTTCCGAGATGCAGCAGATTAAAAATCTAGACCATCGGACACTAAGTGGTCTCCAGAGTAGGCAATTTGTGAAAAATGCTAAGACGTGTTCCGATCCATGAGCAAAATCCACCCGCGCCGAATCTCCGTACACGCCGATTGGCACTGTCACACTCATTTCATTATGATCCAGTTCCTGCGCGAATTCCTCCCCGTGTTCTTTGGATTTTTCCCAAAATTCCACCAGACTCTCGGACGGAATGTTCAGTCCCCCGTCTTGGAATAGGTATCCCAGTGTGTTGTGGATGTCGATTATTGGCCAGGCTTCATCTTTGATAATTGTTCTGCCATCCATGTCCAAATACTTGACCGGGAGGTTGACATAGGAGATGTCCTGATATACTCAATCGATCAATTTGGTTGTGACCATGTCATTATGCAGGACTCTTCAATCACCATGTACCACGTTTCCAGTTTAGAATGATATGCAATGACATTCAAGTCAACCGATTACCTCTGAGGTGTATACTTTGCTGAATTTCATTTATACATTTATCAAACATATATCGGTATATGTTGTATGATCTGTGGTCGATATGATATATGTATGAGATATGATTCTGATCTAGTATATATATATATATTATATATATATATTATATAAGAGGGCCTTTTTTGAGAGGGCAGCTGGGTCGTTCTGAGCTCATATGACTGGCTGGTTCAAGGGTCGTTAGTGTGTTGTGTTGGGGACTGATCCTGCTGATTAAACCCCCAAGACAAAAACAATAAGCCAGGATTCGGGGCCACCAGAAAATGAGCGCCACCAGTCTCTGCTCGCATTTCGAATACGGGAGCGTCCAAGCTTTCGAGCAAAATGTCCCAGCTTGACATTGCCAGAATCCTAAGATCAACCACCATGCAGTATTGGGAATTGAAGTATGAATTGAAGGGTGTATATGGTGGTTGTTGGTGGACAACACCTCTATGATAATATACATGCATGATACAAACGAACTAATTTATAAATTGAAATTATATATAAAATAGGTCTCCTGTTTGGAGTGGTTCTAGATATCAGCTACTAGGTCACTAGGCCAAATGGTTCCTTCTGTAGGGGCCCCATTGCCATGTCCTCTCTAATATTTGTGGACCACCCTCTCCCCCTTGCGTTGGACAAGGTTCAGATGCATGAGCCTGCACACCTCGCATAGCCTTGCCCACCGTGCTGGCCTCAATGGCAGGCTCATCCCAGGAAACTTCAGGGCTGAAAATCATTGAGGAAATTTGGTCGGGCTGTGCATAATAGAAATAAGAAATCAAAACATGGTTTCCATCCCTGAAGAGGAACCCTGGACAACAGATATCAAATTGCACGTTCGATTGATTGACATTTCTTGGGATGTTGTATGATTCAACTAATTGTTTCTTGGAAAAGTCGAAATTATTATACCCATGTGCTGAGTGACGGATGCAGTGCAGGCAAGACACCCCACCACAGACATCATTGATAGCATTTGTCAATACGCTTGATGATGCAATATCATCATCTGCAGTTCCACCTGCGGGGGGGCATTTTGCCTACATATGTGGTGTAAACATTTGGTCCGCGCATGTCCCTGCATGCTATAATCTTGGTAAGTTCATTGTCAAAGTCAATCCCTTTAATGGATTTTGATGGTTGATCAAAGTCTGAACCCCCATCATTTCCGAATCACTGCTTTTGACGTTCTTTTCTGCCAAGCATGTCGATGCTAAGTATCGTCCAGGCTCCATAGCACACATCAATCAAATCGGCGGTTGGTGACTGACGTGATGAAATGGTAATTATCATATCGTCTTTTGTCCCCACGGAACATCATCATGGGGCAACCAAGTTGCAAAAAGCGACCGCATTGGTCAAGAGTCAAAAGTCACATCTGAAGGTCTGGGAACATATGCGATAGGGACGGTACAAAACACTTGCCCCATGTGCACTGGTGTTTCATGGCTGTTCTTCAAACAGGGCAACGACAATATATATATATATATATATATTATAGATTCAGCGGTCCATTTTTTGGGTGCTAACACATTAAATGATTAAAAACCATAACCAACTTGGAATTTCAAATGCTGATTTTTTGCAAACACATTGAACGTTTAGATTTTTGAATTAAGACCAAATGTTTCACAGCCACACCATGCTACCCCCTGCAAGTGTCAAAAAGTACCCAAACCCTCCGCCAGAAAGACCCCCAAAGTCATGGACATGGGTTTGACCACATGCTACTTCATGTTGGACCGTTGGAGAAAGGTCACGTATTCCTCAGCCATCTTGGTAGCATCCTGGCAATGCTGTTCCAAGCCATTTACCTGGGCTGCATATTGGCCAAGATTTGCAACCCCTATCTATCAAAGTGGTTTGTCGCAACAAACATAGCGAGAATAAATTACCACCAACCTTGAAATTTGTATAGATGCTGGCTGGACTTGAAAAATGAACTCTGTGGATGTTGTTCTCCATGACCAGTCGTCCAACAAATGGGTTCTGGAAAATAAAATCCCCATACTGTCGGTCTTCCATGGCATGCCCCTATACAAGACTAGTTGCGTCAGCAGAATCCACCTTGTCCTGGAGCAGCTTACGCTTGTCACACATCTTGTTCTTCTGCTTGATGAGGTGGGCTCCAATGACCTTCTTGAGGTCCGGAGCCCTGGGCGATCGTGTTGCATGGGTTGGGTGCCAGAACTGTAAGCAGCAGGGGTGCAATGAATCGAACATAATAGATAGATAGTTCACAGATATCGATATCGATATTTATATATATATATAGAGAGAGAGAGAGATTGAAAGCTATGCGGCTGCCATGATTCAAGTTGTTATTTACTAGTTCTTTCTGATAAGAGATTGAGTTCAGTCTCATCCAGGGCAAGTAAAGGTACTGGGTTTCCCGAAATGGTGGTGGAACCAGTCAACTATATAGTATATATGTTTCACCCATAACCATAAGCATAGGAGCTCCGGAGTGTGACCCACACACTATGACATGAAATTGGGGATTCAGCAAACCACACCCAAGTGGTGATTGGGATTATCTAAATTGCGTTGAAACAGCCAGCTCTTCAACACCCAATCAAAAGGGTCTTCTAGCATGACTTCCGAACAATACATCATCCACTAATCCAGATCATACATCGCAACCGCCCAGGAAAAATCTAACCCTGATGGTCATGTCCACATCTTGGTAGTGAAGCTCAGGGATATATCATGATATATCAGAACACAGTAGTATATTAATTGCATGCATCTTCAGAACAGTAAAACTGTGGTTGACTTGGCAGAGCATTTGAACGGAGCAATTCCCGCCATATCTTAGGAGTCATGGGCAACACCGTGCACACATAGCCCCTGAATGATGTAAACACTGTGCTATGGATATACCTGAGGAAATTCCGTGGTTTGTATTTGAACAAGATCCAGGATCCATAATTGCCATCATCTAGAATGATGGATTTACATTACCTTGATACTTTGTATATATATATATATTTTTTTTTTTTGAATGGCCGTCAAAACCTTTGGTTTTCCTCAAAAGGAGCCATGCAGGCAGGGGTCACCAAGCTGACCACCTGGTGACTGAGGTTCCCTACAAGTTCTGCATGTTCTGCTCACGTCTGGAGGCATCAGCGATCTTGTCGTTCAGAAGTGCCATCGCCTGGGGGGATCCAGAAACATTGATTCAACTAACTGATTGGCAAATCGATCATCATCATTTCTCAGCATTAGGGAAAATACTGAAGTCAGATCATAACCCACTACTCTTGTGCACTATAGGTTGGCCTTTGGAAGGGTTATAAAGTGAAAGCAGTAATCCGGGTATCCTGATTGTATTCCAGTCACAGTTTCACGTTTCAAGTAACATGCCTCCCTGACAGAACTTTTTATCAGGAAATGGGATGAGAATTCATCACCTTTCCATCACCTTCCCTTGATACCAGTGAAGTATGCATAGTGCAGTCGATACCCATGCCAGTGTAAGCACAACCCCCCACATACATACTGAACAACAAGTATCTAGTATAGTATGTTGAGAAAAAAATAATTGGTATAAGCCAAAGACAATCGGACACTAAGGGTGTCTCATGTTCTTCCTGAACCTCATTGCACACATGATGTCGTGTTACTAAATTTGTCACATCCAAGATTCTTTTTGGGTCGGCAGGATGCCAGCCAGTATGCAGGTGCCAAACCATATAGCAGCAAGAACCCCTGCCCCAGGAACCCAGAACATGACTACATCCGGCCTTCTTTCCTTTGGTGAACAAGTCCTTTTTTGCCTTCTCTGCTTCTCGATCCTTCTCTTTTTGCAGCTTGTCCTGTTCCTTCTGCAAACGTTTTTCTTTCTTCTCCTTGGTCTCTCGTTTCTTGCCACCTTTGCCCTGCCTTCCTCCCCTGCCTCCCTTGCGCTTCTTTTTTTTCTTTTTTTCCTCCTCCAATGGCAGGAACATATGAACACTAAATGGGCTTGCAATCAGTATTCTTGTACAACATGTACTACATACACATGTGCACTGCACAATACATATGTGCACATGTGCACATGTTTAGTTCAAATGTGTGACGTCAAAATCATAATCAGTCATCAACATCATCATCATCATCATCATCATCACCATCATCATCATCACCCTCATCACCCTCATCACCATCATCACCATCATCATTTTCATTTTCATCTTCATGTTCATCACCATCATCCTCATCACCCTCATCACCCTCATCACCCTCATCACCATCATCATCATCATCATCATTTTCATTTTCATTTTCATCTTCATGTTCATCATCATCATCATCATCGTCATCATCATCATCGTCATCATCATCATCATCGTCATCATCATCCTCATCACCCTCATCACCCTCATCATGTTCATCTTCATATTCATGTTCATCATCATCGTCATCATCATAGTCTCAAACTCTAGATGATCATTGTTTGTCATCAGCAGCAGCAGCATCATCATCATCATCATCATCATCATCACTATCATCATCCCTGTCTTTGTCAATGTCAGCCTTATTAGCAAGGTCTTCCTCATTGCACCACATCATTACATCATCATGGCTTGAATCTTTATTTATATTTATTTCATGATTTCATGGCACACTCAAAGTTCATGCAAATCCGCTGGATGCATATGCCTGATGCTTGCAAGTGTGGGAAAAAGTTGTATCAAAGAGCGTGTAGACTTGTCCTGGGAATCTCCCTCCGAAGTCTCATCATCAGACCCTTTCTCTGAGCTTGTGCTTTGCTTGCGTTTCTTCTTGTTCCTCTTGTTCTTGGGCACGTGTGAACTTTCGGATGATGAATCCCTGTCTATGGATTCAAACAAGTCTTCCACAACGGTATCTCTGGTAGTGCTGATTGCCTCGGAGTCCCATACCAAATACAGGCGCATCTCCTGCAGACACATGGCAAGCACATGATCTAGATGATGTGTCGGTAGAATGCAATGCATAATGATTTTGGAAGTAATAAGACCGACAAACAGTGCCAAATGTGTTGGAAATTAGCAGGAAACACGCCAGGTGCAAACCTTTCCCATTGCCAAGTACCCATATATAATATATACATATTATATGCATATGTACTGTACATTTGTACACCTCTATTACACATGGCATGACTGTTCTAGTATAGCATGCCGGTTTGCAAGAGCAAATCACATGCACATATTGATGAAACAATATCCTAGATCTATGGAATGTACACTGCACAATGGTCACATTGTTTCAGCCCGAAACTCATGAAACCACGCCAGATAGAGCCACATACCTACGCCAAGTCTATGACAAAGGGTTGCAAAACAGGGACAAGGTTAGAAGTTTGACACCAAATACAAAAGATAAAACATGTGAAGTTTCAAATCAGCAGTGCAGCCTCAGGATGCGCACAGTTTCTCAAACAAATTTAAGACCAGCAGCATCCCAGATCCCACAACCCATAGATCCCGCCTCAACTCCCGGCGCGTCCGGATGGTCTTTCGTATGAGAAGCCCGCAATTCCTCATCCTCCATCTTTGATTTTATGATATGGTCTGCATATTTTTCAGAGTCATACTTCTTTGCGAGCTGTGTTCGCGTCATCCATCGTCGGCAGCCTTGCTCTGAGACTGTCGACCGACCTGTGATCCTCTTAAAGAAAGATGAGGTACGCCAGTTCCCCTGGCACTCTGCCCATGCATCTTGGAGCACCTGTAGTTTGGCTTTACCTGAAGGAACTTGGAGAGGAGGATATGCCAAAGCAGTTGATTGCTTAGACATTGCTTGGTTTCCGCACAACAAAAAATAGTAGCCACAAGCAATGGATTGCATGCTGGAGCTGATTTGACACTGCAAAGTTGTATACACCAGGAATTTGTTCATTTTGGAAAATGTAGATGCTAGTGCTAATCACAAACATGTCATCTATGATGGTCCAAAATCTTGCAAAGCACACCCTGTCCAAAAGTAATTCTGATGTTTAAAATTGATATATTTCAAAGACCAGCACACTACCAGTTGAAAGCATTATCATGTCCTCTCCCAAAAAAATATAATATATACAATTTGGTAAACCATGGCAGGCTTGAGATCAAGAAGGTTGATAGATTTTATCCAAGGGACAGTAGGCAGAGCTCTTGAAGGCCTTTTTCATTTCTGGTGGACAATCCCGTCCTCAGGCTATTCACATGCATGAGGGCCATACATGTGTGGCACTCATCCTTCCCCAGTGGCCCAGTTCCAGGCACCAATCATCAACATCTTACGTTATGCCCTAGTGCAACCATCCCCCAGTACCTGTGCATGATAGCACCAGCACCCACAAACCGAGATGTTTTGGGATATGGGAAAAAGGTTTAATAGCATCTTTGAGGCATTTCATTTTTTATCGTATCCCATCGGTTTGGATCACTAAGAATAATGTAGTCGTGTATTTTTCTTGCTGCCTCGGGGAAACCAATTTATCTTATATAAATAAAATTGCACGTTAGCTACACACATTCACAACATGCAATACATATTTAACAATATATATATATATATACATGCATAAAGGGGGTTGTGTTATTGATTTTCTTTTACCGTGCAACATGCACACATACATGTGGATCACCAATAGACTTGGTTCATCATGCAGGCACATTGTGTACAGTACATCGTGTTAATTCATAATTCGCTTTGTGTCCAAGGATCGGTCAAAACTCCTCGAGAATCGCATGTACCTTGCGTGAGCAGCTTTTTCTGCTGGTGTCTTGATTCGTTCTTTCTTGTGTCCTTGCTTATCATCAATGTTCTGCTGCTGCTGCTGCTGACTGTCACCATCACCGGGATGACCTTCTGCCTGCGGGGCCGGAGGTGTGACACGGGGTTGTGGCTGAGGGGCTTGTGAACTTGCCTGGATATCATGTGTAGAGGGCTGGGGCTCCTCCTTCTTGATCTCTCGGTCCAAGGCTTCTTCTATGTCATCCGGGTCAGGTGCATTCCTCGGGGTTGCTGCCAATTGGGAGCCAGTTGATGCTCTGTTCAAGTTGTCATGAAATGCTTCTGCACGTGCCATCTCCTCACGTGTTTCGGTTCTTGCTGGTGTCCTCCTTGCTGAAGGCTCCGGTTTGGTAGCAGGTTCAGCTTTCACTGGAACTAGTGCGGTTGAAGGCTTTGGTTTTGCTGCTGCCTTCTTGGCTGCTGGTCTAGGGGATGCTTCCTTCTTGGCTTTCTTCTTGGGGGGTGCTTCATCCTGGTGATCATGGCTGTTTGCCGTGTTTCTTTCATCTGCGGGCCCAGAAACAACAGCATCTTCTGGCCAAGACATACCTGCTCCCTCATCCGGCCACCATGTTTCGTTGTTCTCTTCCCATGCATCATCGTGTTCAGTCTGTTCTGCTGCCTGGGTGTTGGCATCAAATGCTGCGTTCTCTTTCTGCTGTTTTCTACGTTTCCTCTTGTTCTTGGTTGTCTTTGTCCTTTTCTGTGTGTTGCCTGCAGGTTCTTCAGGTGTTGACTGTCCATGGTCTTCATTTGTCTCAGTGGGGACAGGTGATGCAACATTTCCTGTATTGACCGGATATGACACAGTGCTTGGTGTGGACGTGCGACGGATTTTGTCAGCTGGGGTGGCAGGTGCAAGAATTGGAACGCTACCAACTCGTGCAAGGGTGGGCCGTGCTGGCACAGGGCATGTTGGAGCTGCAGGGGGTGCTGAAGGGGAAGCCTGGTCACCCTTGTCAACATGCTCTCCTGCTTTGCTATCTCCTGGTGGAACACTGTGGGCACTGCTTGCTCCTGTCACCGGTGCATGTGCATACATATATGGCAGGCATATGGTGGGCACTGCACAGAGGTTTGTAACATGGAGGGGTGTTATGGAAAACACTAGTGAAATTCGTTCTCAAACATATATGCCAATCAAGGAGATGTCAGGCATATGGAAAACTCGCGCAAGCTCATGCACAGGGCAGATAGTAGATACCAAAGTTGGATATGTTGACTTGTAGTATTTGGTGCCTATTGATGCAACATTACAACAACAGCTGATCAAATATAGTTATTGGAAAAGAAATACGTTCAACACTGTGACAGTATATGTAGTCGAAAACACTAAATAAAAATCATGCATGCATTCATGCATACCATGTGGGAACACACATCAGGAACGTTGAAAACCATAAACACTGGCGAGAGTAGGAGGTCAGGGGCTTGCATTTTGTCAAGGCAAGATTCCAATCGGATATGTTTTGTCCTTTATCACGGCAGTGGGCCAAGATATGATCCAGAATATTATTCGAGCAAGTGTTTTAATGTGTGTTGTGGAAAAGGCCCGGAATATAACATGTATCAGGTGCAATGTCTACAACCAAAAACAAATCAGCATATCATGATCGCATTAGACCAGCTCAATTCGTCATTGAACACATGGTCGCATATGAATCAGGTGCCTACATAGATATTTTTTGGGTTCCCTGAAAAAACGCCACTAGCATCATAGCACATTGATGCAATTAGATCATCATGAGCTCCCATAGTAGAGGCTAACCCACCACAAGGCAAATTGCCAACTATGCATGGCTTTAGAATGTCCCTTCAGATGATGAAACAACGTTATGAAAGAATGCTGTATGGGGCCACCATTTGAAACCCATATTATATGTTTTACAAATCAAAGCTGCATTTGTACGTTGGACTCACCTAATCCTCCACATCTGATAAAAAACAATTATATTATATATATATATAAATTCAGGCCACTCACAGATCATTGTATCCTTTCGTGTGAATCCCATTTGTCGTATTATTGCGTCCATACCCAGTCCCCTACCTGGAGACCCAGCCGTGGTGGAAGATGGGCTCACCGGGTGCAGGTCACCCTTGGAGCAGGTGTGCTTCAAGGATGGCTTCACAGTCGCACCAGTGGCCGCTTGGTCCTTCAACCTCGAGGGTGTGGACGGCAGGACAAAAGTGTAAGAATGGTTGACCAAAGAGGGGAAGGAGAAATATATATATATAGTATTTTTATTATTCATTAATATAATCTATTCATAAGAAATATATTTATCGATAATATAGTATTGAACATTAAATATGGTATAATATATATTCATTATATTTTATCTTATTTATTGATATTGTATTATAATAATAAATATGATATATATATATATAATATATTTATTATATATTGTCATAATCCGATATCGACACGTCATGCACAAGTCTCCTACCTGTGGTTGGAAGACCAAGCCATGATATGACAGATCTCACAGTTTGTGATTCAATGTAGTTTATCCTAAGGCATGGGCAGTACTGTCAACCATCCAAACTGGGCTTCATCGGGTTCATAGCCCACGTTCCGTTCCACAGTCAAACGTGCAACTTCAAGTTCAGCTCGCCTTGCAGACCTATCTGCTGCACGGCGCAGTGCATCACTCACTGCTTGTGTGGTCATTGGGCCCTATGGAGCTGTCAAACCCAAATTGCTATCAGATATGCATCATGGCACAAATGTGCACTATCACGGTCAAAGTCCAAATTTTGGATTCCAAAAAAAACTGGGTTTTTGAGCTGATGTCGTTCACGGTCGATTATGGTCGTTCACGGTCGATTATGGTCGTTCACGCACGGTTCACGCTGTTTCACGCTATTTCACGCTGCCCCCCCCGGCCAGTAGTTTTGTGATGAAATTTCCTGACATAGCGTGAAACAGCGTGAAACAGCGTGAAACAGCGTGAAACAGCGTGAAACAGCGTGAAACAGCGTGAAACAACCCAAAACCTGATATCATGTGAACTGCCGTGAAACACCGTGAAACACCGTGAAACACCGTGAAACACCGTGAGCCATCATGTTCTGGAAGTTCTGCAATAGTCGGACAAATTGCATTTTTTCCCCTGATGCTCTCTTGGAAATAAGAAATAGGGCAGGTCTGGGCCATGCAGGATGCCTGAGTTTCAACTCTAGCTTGGTTTTAGGACAAAGTTTCAAAGCTAATATAATCGCAATAAATATAGATTAAATAGATCATCTCCCAAGATCACCCCAGCAAGCACCCAGGAGAGGTCGAATTAGACCTAGTAGTGGGCATGATACCACTGCAGGTTTTCTGGTGGTTTCCCAAATCGTGACATGATGTCAGCTAATATACGCAGGGCTTTTCATGACTGGATGCAATGGGTTTAAATCCAGTCCAGTCCTGAAGCTAAAACTGGTTCATATGTACCATCCCTGACCCTCATCCGCAAGTCATCTCGGACTGGGGTCAGCAATGCGTGGCGCCAGCCGTAAGGTCCCTGGCAAAGGCGTGGGCAAAAGACACGCATGGCAAGCAGATTCCAGGTGGGGTGGTTGGGTAGTCCACAGAGATCAGATTCCAAACGTGATTATATCACACATGCAGTTTCTAAAAATCATCCAGCCATGACTGGTCTGGCCACCCATTTAGGAGCACACAGATGATTCATCCGCAGGGTATCCTTGATATAGCATACTAATTGATTTAAATTGGGGTGGTGGCTATGCAGCCAGTCTCATCAGTGTCATATACACCTTGAAGCCACTTATCTTAGAAGATCCCAAAAGAGCTAGCTCAAACCCAATCGGCCTTCAAAAATGGAGCAGCGGGAACTGGCCGCACTTGACCTTTGAGCCCATTGTCCTGGGCCAGGTCCGGTATGCAGATGGCACCAGGCAGGGAGCAAAGGGTGATCTGGGGAGTTTGCAGTGCTCCAATCCTGAAAAGCTGTCATATCATGTTGAGACCCCGGCCATAAACTTTTGATGTTCATGGGCTAGGTGTTTGGCAAACCCAGCAGGGTATGCAGCGGAACTGCGCATCCCACGGGATCCAGTCCTCAGGTCAAGTGATGATATGTTTAGCGTTTGGTTTTTTTCCCGGGAGAGTAGCGGGTTCAGTGCAATTTAGATCAACACACACACAATACCATACTATGGCATGTGGTTCTCTTATTGTACAATGCAGATCGATGATTGATATATATATATATATATGTGTGTTTCATGTTGTGATCACAACTGGAGCCAGGTTGGTGGTGGTTCCTATAACGTTGTCATGTACATATATTTGACTATACTAATTATATAATATAAGAATGCATATGCATGCATGCTGTGCATGCATGCATTTATGTATATCGATATATCATGTATCCCGGTTGTATCCTTACCGACCCTCATAGCCAAGCTACACCTGTTTTTTCCCCGTGGATTTGTTGATTGTACGTTTCACCATTTGATACTCCTTGATGGCCTTGTTCTTTTGGATTCTCCGTTTGTCCTTCTTGGTCAACTTGCGCTTGAAGGAGTTGATATATGGCCTTAAAAACTGAGGAGCCCCATAGCGTCCAGCCAGCTTCTAGAAAACCATCACAGCACATATGCAGGTGGATTCTCCTACAACTTCTACAGCCTAGATGCAGGCGAGCTGCACAGATCCGAACAACACCGTTGGTTTGGTATTGGGATGCCCAAATGCTCCCATGGGACTTAGTTGCCAGGAATCAGTAATGAAGGAGCCATCAAGGGATATCACACACTATCAACAAAATGAAGTGTAATGCACCATCATATCATAATGAATAAATGTGATCAGGTTATCAACAACTGGGGTCATAGCAATCGGATTTGGCCCCATAGCACTGGAGTCACGGCAACTGCCATGAACTTAACATAGGGGAAGTCCAACATCAATGATGACCCAGGTTGTTCCCACAGCACCTGGCATCCCCGTGCCAATGCTATCATCGAAAGCATCGCAAAACGGCATGTGATCCTTAGATAAGATGTATGATTTGGTGCAAACCGGATCACAGATGCATACAACAAAATGCAATCTTTGCAAAAATGGTTTACATGTGGTCTTTGGTTGACGGGTAACAAGATTTCTTTGATATAGAGATCATGCATTGTATTGGAGATCCGAAACATTCCAACACCATTTCCATATGAGCATCGAACATCCAAGAAAAGGTTTCTTGCTAATATGTTGAAAAGTTTCGCATTTGCTGCTCTGATGTATGCCTTGCTGCAGTCGCCGAACAACCGTAGGATCGAGCGTTGGCTCGTGGCACGGTTTATCCATACAAAGCTGCCGCAGGGGGGGCCCCCCATAAGGAGGGCCCCCCTGCGAAGGCGTAAGATCTTGGCCAAGATCGCGAAGAATCCACACCTGAGTACACTGAGTAAGTTCCAGATGGTATTCCATACGGTTGGCAAGTTTGCTTCCAGTCTTGTCTCTCATACAAAGCACACCACCTGACTTATGACCAAATGTGGTCGTAATGTTTGATCTGACTTCCGACATGATGCCAAACTTTGATAATTGATATATTATAACTATATATATATTATATAATATATATCAAAGCATATATATATATATAACAACGACTAGTGCGTTCCAAATCGACAAAAACACTGCAACCCAGTATCAAGAGGACACAAATTTAAACCACAAATGTTGGGGGGTTGCAAACTGAAATTGATTGGTGAAATTTACATCATCAATGGGTCGCTGTTGACTGTATCTGAGTTCATGACATCGTCAAGATGTCTCCAAGCTCATCCTGGGTTGCCACATCGAAAAAGTCCCTCAGCGCAGCATGGCGCACAGGTTTCAAGGCAGACCACTCCAGCGGGCTTAGTCAAGGGAAGGGCATAGTCCAGGGAACACATATATTAATCATTGCTGTTACCCGATGCAATTTTGAATCACATAGCTCTAAAACATAGACAGTCATGATGGGATATCAAAGATTTGAAGAACAAGTGCTACAAAGTTCTACTATGGATGCTGCATATATGTCTTGAGCTCGCATTTACCAAATCAATTTTGTTACATTCCGATTCCTATTCAATCCCAACAGCCCTACAAGTCTACCCACGTTTTCACCACTTTTGCACTAGATAAATCAATTTCCTGATGATGATTTATCTTGTTGAAAAAACACAGAAACATTTGCAGAGTCTACAAGGCTAAATCTTTGATTCATGTCAGCCTAGTGCTGAGTTCTGAGATAGTCCAAGAACTTGGGACCACACGTTTTCATGCCGCAGTTGCCTGAGATAGGAGCCCCAAGAACCATATGGTCAAATCTCAACCTGTCTCAAAGATACATTAATCTATTATATTTGTCGATCTTAAATTCATGCATGTGGATCTGACAATTTGATTGGTATATGACATGTTCTCCAGGTCATGGGATAGTGGCACAAACCAATTAAAGAGCTGTGGGTTTATGATTTCAGCACCCAGCATTTGGCTGCAATGGATAATGCGGTTACTACACTGTAAGTTCAATAGCTTGATCATTATTACATTGCACAAGCTACTCTGGTGAAATCAGACTAGAATATATGGGGTATAAATTTCATTGAATCACCCAACAGCATGTCACAAGATGACTATATTCAAAACACCTTTTTGTATAATATTATAACATATATTATTGCATAATTTTTATCAATATAATACGACTTACATATTATTATGCACAACAATTATCCAGAGACGAAGTCACAGGCTGGGGCCACTGACCAAACGCAGTAGATACCTCTTTCGCTCCGGCGAAGGCATCAACACAGTCAAGATCCTCGGAGGGCTTGGTACTCAGGTCATTTTGGATTTTACCCGGCTTAACATGAGGATCTTTGGGTCTGCACAGGTGCATTGCATAACATGAAAGCAGTGCACATCTGTGGCAAGTGAACATATTTATTTAGAGTATGAATATGATATCGATACATATGCTAATATACGTTTATAATTCACCTGATCCGCACAAACTACCAACATTTTCATGATTCAATACGTGCATGCATATGATAATGATGTATGCTGTTATACATGATTCCGCACACAGTTAGGTCTGTAGTACTGTGTACTGGGTTCTAGATGATCTAGTTCCTCCCCCTGTCGGCTGGCTACATGAGTTGGGGCCTGACAGCATCCCCTTTAAAGAAATTCATAGATCATCAAAAGTAGGAGCTCGTGAGATGTCATGAGGAAATATACTTGATGGATTGGATTCTTATATTATTATTTACATTAAACATCAACAATGTTTGAAGCTGCAGCGCTAAGTCTAGCACATAGCATTCAATTCCATCGTGCCTACCACTGCCGCTAGGCCCTGGACTCTCATGCGCTCATGGCTCGGCGTCATTTGGACAACAGCATCACAGGCGTGCAACCTGGGGTTGGCTGGGTGATCGTGACCTGGAAATGGAATATACTGGTTTGCAATGATCGTAAACTGTGATGTGTGTCATATGCATGTTTTTTGCACGATGATGTTCATCAACTTGTTTACTTGAGACCCTGCAATTTCAAAGTCATGACTCTTATGCCAAACCATCATCCAAAGACCCAGTGAACATTTCCAGGTGAGGTTGGCTAATTTAAACCAGAGGGACATCACCAAAGGCAGACCCCAGGAGATAAGCACATTTGCCACGTTGGCTGTGAGGGCCATTGGGCTCTTGGCCCAACCTCTTCCTTTCCCACCTTTCGTCGGAGATCGCACCATTGCTGTCGCAACAGCAGCCGGGCCAGGACAAAAGCTTTGGACCCTGCACAGGAGCGAACCAGGTTCTGGGCCCAGACCAAGCCACAGCGGAATCATTGGAGTGCATCATGTTTTCTGGGCTTAAACCACCAGAAGATGCATATTTTGGCTAACTCAATTACATCTGTAGCCCAGTCAAATCTTGACAATGCATATGCCCAGGCTAACCAGGATAATGATGATGATTTGCACTTGTGACGCAGATCAATAACATAATTTCAAAAGAGGCACTCGAACAAAACCAGGAGGAAGTTGGCAAGATAACACGTTTGTTTGTTCAACCTGATGAGCTGCAATAGAAATTCAAATCGTGTATGGCTCATGGTTTCAACCTGTTTGCAATGGTGGCACTGCTTGAGATAGTTTTTTTTTTCCGGAACAACCCATCAATATGATCAAAAACGGCCCTGCACAGCAAAGTTCAAAAGGGGATTGTGCCTAGGGACCCCAGGATGACCAGCCACTTTGAGAATGATCACATCACGACATCAATCAGGATAGGAATCAGCGAAAACAACTTCAAACATAGTCTGGTCCAAAACATCTACAAATGCGGTGACATTCATGACTGGGACCACGGCTATGCTGTGAAACTATGGGCCCACCACATGCACACGTGTGCACCCAAGATACCTGAAAGACCAGTCCATGGCAGGTGATATGCACTGCACACTACAACAGCAGCGGATTATATATATATAGTCTTCATTGGCAACAGGATTGGCATTAGCATCATCGAAGTAAATCACTGGGCATAATATTATTATAGATTATATATGGTTCATACAGGGTAGTGGGCACTGTGTGAAACGTGGCTCCCCCGGCGGAAAAAGCTTGATCCAGTGTGATGTGTAGGGCCCATGGCTTCTCCCTGTATACAAAAAATCAACCAATTGCTGGATTGTGATAAATGTTTGTAAATTTATTTACTTAGAAATGCATGCAGACAATGATGTTGATGGATTTCACCGAGAAGCCCTAAGAGCCCTACTCAAGTCACCAGAGATCCTTCCCCGATCCCATATCACAGGGTTCTGTTGGGCCATCCGGCCATGTTCTTTGCCAAAACCCACCTCAGGAAGCCGACAAAAGCTGCAATCCTATAGCTGCATGCAGCCCAGGAGTGATTTGGGGACCAGGCTGTCCTGGCAAGTCGATTGGTTTTATTGGGATGTAGGTCTTACAAAGAATGATGGCTGCTCTTTGCTCTCCAGAGTGCTTTGTCAATTTAACGGTTGGTTTTTTGTTTCATGGTACTTCTCCCTGCAAGTAACTTTGACAAATAGCAGAAAAAGCAACACATAATATACATATTATACGAGTAATTCAGTCAAAACACATCGAGAGATGTATTATATATATATCCCATGCCACATTCACCAAGATCAGGAAACAAAATTGGGTCCCGGACGCTGTCTTGGCACCACCATTGCTGTTCCAACATAAACGCTAACACCTTTCTTGCCAGCCTCCAGCAAGCGAAATACGTGATCAACAACATGATATATATAATGTTGATCATGACTCAACTCGGTCTAACATTCTTCGAATTTTCATTGCTTTTCTGCTGACACAGGTTCGTAGAGTATTAATAATTTATTTTATACTATATATATATATGTAAGCTCTTAGACATAACTTACTCCACTCGGAATTCTGAATGATCATGTAATATTCAATGATCTGAATTTCAATGGATAACAAGCTTGGGCCCAGTGTTCAACACAACCCCAGGCCTTAAAAAATCCCCCCAGCGATTTGTTCACAGCATCGACCCGATCGTCAATCCCATCTGCCCTCGCAACGTGGAAGGATCCAGAGCGGCATCGTGATTGGACCAGCCTCAGGCAGTGAGATGGGGTAGGCAGAGTCCTAGTTGGAGGTTGATGATGACTGACAATATCAAGTAGCTAGGATGTAAGCACCCAGCAAGACGCCAATGCTTGAACATTTGCCGCCTTTGGACGGCACAGTGCCATCAGCAGGATACATCGTAAAAGACCTCAGTACCATGGGCTTCATGGAAGTGGTTTTGGGACTGAAGGCATCAGGCAACATGGTAATGCATTTATTGGATATCATTTCAACTAGCTGCAATTGACTCGCAAGTGTTGATGTGCAAGTGCACGGTGTCCCTGTATCTTGCACCATGTGTGCTGAAAAATTGTGGGACTTAAAATGTTGTCAGAACGTATCGTATAGTATATTGAATCATTGCTGCCCTATTTTCCAAATAACATCCAGATATGCTGATCCAAGGTGTGGCATCTTGAATCATCAGCCCCATCAGCCCAAGAGAATACAGGTAGAGTTCATGGCATCTTAATTATATATGATATATAATATATATATTTTGAGATATGGCATCGTCAAATCAAATAATTGTATAAAGAAAGTTCACAGCATTCACCACAATCTTAGACTAGCACTTCCCAGGGCAGATCTCCTCTGGCAGGTCCAAGGTTGGATCAGACTTGGCAATCTCAACAAGGAGCTTCCAATGTTCTTCCTGCAGCTTGTGTTGCGGGTAAGATAAATTGGAGGTCCATCATTTGGGGAGAAAGCTGGACTATTCTGGACTTGGATCAATGTTGTGTTGATATTACCAGTGGGGAACCTGCATCAATATGATATATCAGATTGCTGAACCTGTTCACGATACACAGCACATATCAGATGCCAATGCATGGGTCATGGACTGATGTGGAAGCTTTATCAATTTATAGGCCATACTCTGATTTCTGTGTAATAGTTTACGCTCTGATCAAGTATTATATGGATCCTCTCCTTCATTGCGTTCACCTTTTCTTCTTCCTTTCGCTTTTCCTCTGAATCTTCATGGTCCGGTTTTGTTACCTCAGGCTCCTCTTCAGGAATGTCACCATCAGGCTTGCCATTCCCATCTTCATGCTGCTTATCATCCTCAACGTTGACAGACAGCTGAGGCTCAGGGATTTCCTGCACCGGTCTCTCCGAGACTGCTTTTGACTTACTTTTCTTTACATTTGCTTTCCGACGTCTCTTGTGTGGCTTGTCTTGGACATCTCCCTCAGCTGCCTCCTCAGGCACAGCGTTCACCTCACTAGGGTCTGCATTGGGAGTAGCATCTGGGTTCTGCTTGGCTTTCTTTCCAGAGCTGGAAGGCGACAACAACTTCAAACGCTTGAGCTTTCGTTCAACGATTTTGGATTTCTTCCTCTTGGGGGGGTTGGGATGATCCAGTACTTCCCGGGTTGGTTCATGGCTTTCACCCATTTCAGCCTCACCCATAGGCTCATCCACAGTAGCACTAGCAGTGTGCTCACCCTCCTGCTCAGGCTCATCAACATCAAGGGTTTCCATAGGTGCATCAGAACCAGGTGCTGTGGCTGTGGTATGTGGCGCTGTCTCATCATTTTTCCCATCCTGATGTCCCTTCCCCCCACGGCCTTTCACGCCTTTTCCTCCACGCCCTTTCCCTCCACGGCCTTTCCCTCCACGGCCTTTCCCTCTTCCCTTTCCACGGCCCCCTCCCTTTCTAGCAGTCTTTTTAGACTGCCTCTCATCCTCCTCTGCCAGTAGCTCATCATGCAAACCCTTGTCAGGATCAGCGGCCTCTTTCGCCATGTTGCGAATTGCATTTTGTGCCTGGAAGGTGGGTTGGGGACAAGGTATCATGGATGGATGTTGTATCCATGCATACAATCATATCATATATATATATATATGATGGTTTCGATTTTTCCATTGCAACACGACATAGTTGCTATTTTCTACCAGGGGTGATGCAATGTTATACTGATCGATAAATAGAATAATTTATCTTACATCGATTGACCGGTTGGTCATTTTGTTGTCTTCTTGTTCGTGCATGCAACTTGCATGGCCACAGGCAACCAACTCAGAATTTCAAAGCAACAAGTCGCAGATTTGTTTCTGTCAAGGGTTCAATTCCCCAGGAATGAAGGTCTGTTGTCAAAGGTCAGATTGCTGCAAACAAGATTTGCACAAAGTTCCTTGAAATTTCTCGGATGAATTCGAAGAGAACATCAAAATTTGGAGTTTCATGTTTTCAATCTTGGTGGATCAATCATGACCTCCCCCCAAAGACCACATGCATGTATGACATGCATGCATGATGCCTTGATCATTTCAGCCATGTGCTCTTCACAGTTCGCTTCCCCTTCTTTGGAAAGACGGTCCAGTTGAGCCATAGCTTGATCCTCAAAACTTTGCGGGATCTCGACATCATCTCTCAGGGGCTTTCGATCCTGGATTGGCAATTTGCAGTGATGGAATGGAATCAACCAAGGTATTGTCAAACATATATTTATATATATATATATTGTACATATATAAATTTTATCATTGAACAACCACCCTGTAGTTGATGCGAACTGTTTTTGGATAAGGAAGTCAGATTCGTTGAGAGTGCTGCAGCAGCGCTTCAGTGTTCCAATGTTCAAAAAAATCATATCATATCCCATGCCCCACCTGGAAAACACCTTTGTTCGATTTGGCTCTTTCTGCTGCCCCATTTTCATCCTCAGAATCCATGATCTCTTCAACCTCACCATGAATCTGTGTTTCAGATAGCTTTTCATTTTTCGCTTCCTGATCTTCATGGTTTTTGGGATCTTGATTGCCATTATCAGTCTCACGAGCCACCGTGCCGACAGTCCCTGACGGACCCATCGCAGCTCCACCTTTCTGATGCAGGTTGGCATGGACTTCATGGTGATCCGCCATGGCAGGAGCCTGAGAATCCTCTGGCTGAGACTCGGGCAGTTTGGACTTCTGCGGGGATAGGATTGAGTCATCCTCATCCAGGATGGTAATTGGATCAGGGTGATGGACCGTCATGACCCCATATTCTACCTCCTCATCAGTTGTTGCATCTTCTTCCTCTCCGCCCTCCTCTTCATATTCTTCATCACATTCCGTTTCTGCACAACCACTGGTAAGATCTGGCATCTTACTGATGGGTGACATAGGATCATAGGGGAGGGTGTCCACGGTGTCGATATGTTCCATTGCCTTCAGAGCCGCCTGCCAAACAAACTGGCCGGCCAAACCAATGGACTTAAACATTGACTGATTTGGGATTTTGATGTTTTGTTCACCAGGGATAAACGGCACTACTGGTTTCTGGGCAATCTATGAAGGCAAAACTGATATATTATTTCATGATGCTTGCAGTATGCAGTCCACTCTCTCTCTCTCTATATAATAAAATGAAATTTCGAAATATCATAATACGATTGTTTTTTATACGATCTAATATACAAGACAATATCATGTGCGCCTTCTCCTGTTTGAGCCGCGAAGCTCCACGTCCTCTGGTGGGTATTTTTTTGCCCTGAGGCGAAAGCATCCCTTGCTCCTGGCCGGGCTGAGTGATCGGTGCTGACCATGCATCATGGAGCAACACTCAGCGGGAATCTAGATCGATCCTAATACAGTATATCATATTTTTTGGGTCATCGATATTTGGCAAGTTCAATGGACAACAATTTGAATATGATGGCGTATACTATATGTAAGATATGTTGGCTGGTCTGTATTTCACAGCCCCCAATTTAAAATATGTATCAATTCAATAATATAATTTATATATTTATATATAATATATATTATATATAACATGTATATATAATAAAAAATATGTACTATTTTTTTCATTTCCTATAGCATGGCCATTTGGGAGTCCTCCAATTTCGCACGGATCACCGCACGAATCTGCTCCATGCGTTTGTGCCCACTCCTGCAATGTGCAAGCCACACCAGCTTTTGTGTGATAGGGGCTGGAGAAGACAAAGTTGAAGCAACATCATATGACGATCACACGCAAATTATCCAAAAGAGATTCCTAGCCTCGAGGTACTGTAGCGTTGAAACCTGTCGAGACAATATGCGGCACAGGACCTGATCAGGCCTGACTCGGTCTCCGCCCAGGCCTGTCATTTCAAAATGCATCACATCAATTATTGGCAACATCCTTGTGATGCATGTGCAATAACAAAAACTTAACAGATATAACTATGATAATGACATGTTACTTTTATCATAGTCATCGTAAGGCTGGGTGCCTGGTGCAAGGGAAGTTCGCGGTACGGGTTCAGCTTGTAGTACTGGCTGGCCCATGTCAGCGCCTCCTGGCATAAATGGTCATTTTTTGGTGGGTATATAATATCAAATCCCAGTCTTCCACGACTAGTTTTAGAATATCATACACAACAATTAATAATAATACTTATTTTATATTATTTGCAGGAATGCGACTATATTCGACCACAAGCGACTAACTGTTGTAATTTGTACACTTCCATCATCCCTAATCAACATCATGATTATATCTATATAGTTTATCGGATATTTCGCTATTTGATCTCATCAGTTTGAATCAAGATCCACAGAACATGATTATATTATGTAAGTGATTGTGTAAATCCCAGAGCAAATGAAATAAAACAATCGATCGATCATCAGCATTGACTTTTAACAGCAGGCCTCAACATCACTGGTCGCTGGGATGTCGTGCGCGAAACCGGCTAGGAACTCCAGAACGAATTCCCAATTGTGGTCTGACTCCACCTACATCCAAGAAAAACTGGTGTGATACTTGCACTCTTGGACCTTTGGCGTAGTCTATTGTCAGACTGACTGTGGCAAAAAAAAAGGCCTCGCGGGAAGTGACGCGAGGCTTGTCCACAATGATGAATTGGAACTTTGGAACCTTGAAGGGGCTGTGGGGGTACCAGGGATATGGGAACCAATTTGCATTTACAATTGTTATCAAATTTTATTGTCCCTGGTTGGTAGAAGTAATTCATATGATTGATCAATACAACATTCTCTCATATGATTTTGCGAATTTTGAACCGATACCCAACAATCAGCTTGAAAAATCCAAGTGTTTGATGAGGCGGCCATGTAGGATAGTCTTCTGGTATGTGCCTTCATCCATGGTGACACAATCTGTTCTGAGGTGTCAGTCATGAAGAAACAGAGGAGTAACTTTCAGGAAACGTGTTATTGATACTTATGTTCATGACAGTTTGTTATTGTATACAAGCTTGGTCAGATCTATCAACTGCAGGACTGATGGATGGGACATGTGGGGCCATCAGCAGCATCAAATACAACTTTTATTTGTGGTGAATGGCCTAATGCCTAAGTTTGAAAATTAGCATCCCTCCACGACTAAGATATCTGTTTTTTTGTCAACCATTTTTTTTTAACACATAGTATAATTGCAGCGTTCTATCTACCTCACTCATTCCCAGCCAACAGATATGAGGACCAGACCTTGCGAGTGTCGCGGTCACTTAACCCTGCCCGCTGGCGCAAGAGCTTGCGCCGTGCATCCAGCCAGTTCTTCTGTTCGAGGATGTCCATCAAAAACGCCTCCAAGCAATCTATTGCCCACCCCTGTAGTGCCCCACCCAAAACAATAGGACAATGGCTCTCTCAACCAACAAAAAGGTGCAGATACATCAGACGCCTTCACCTCGTCAGTGCGACGAGCACAACGTGGGGATGGTTTTACACCCTCCATGGCTCTTCAAGTCTCTAGCAGTGCTAGCCTACAACATGAAAGTATTACGGTAATCGTATCATCTATCGATATCCCTTTTATCTGCAATTTCCATGCATGGTTTTTGGAATCAAACCCATTACCACTCTTCAACTCAGCACCAGGACAAGCTGCACCCTGGGCTTGTATGGCCCCTTGAGGTAAAATGTTTTGCAGCAACTGTGCATAAGTTATCAATTCCAAGAAAGAAAAAATACAAAAGTAATTTCAGGCAATGACATCACCCCAATGCAAGACTGCCCAACCAAGGGCACAGGTGGGTGCGCACCCAAGTCCTCCAAATCATCAAGGTCTAGAGGACCCTCAGTAACCTGCTCATAGTGACCTGGATGAAGAAAAACGATGTTACTGGGGAGAAGGTTGGAATATGTAACAACATTGATTTGATTTGCGCAACATTCATGCGCCAAGCCCCGAACGCTTTAGCAAAGCCTTTCGCATTCACGGTAAAGGTGGGCATGCCAATCGTTCACATGGCGTGCACGACAGGTAGCTTCAAGGTGATGCGTGTAACCCTCCGAACCCCACACCAACAAATTGGAATGTTGAAGAAACTCCAATATTCACAGATGTAGTCATTGACATTTCCAAAATCTAAACAAGTCACCAAATTGAATGATGGTGCCTGAGAAACATGATGACCATATTTGAGCCTTGATAGACCAGAACCCAATCCACCATCCACCATCTCCAAATTGATCACTTTGATCACTTTGAGCAGCCAAGCATCTCAACAATCTTCAATGGCAACACGGTGTCCAAAACCCACCTGATCCCTGTGGACCCCCNTCCAAATTGATCACTTTGATCACTTTGAGCAGCCAAGCATCTCAACAATCTTCAATGGCAACACGGTGTCCAAAACCCACCTGATCCCTGTGGACCCCCGTGGTCGAATATAGTCGCATTCCTGCACCTATTGTTAAAATAGTCGTGGAAGCCTAGGGTATATATATATATATATATGCAGTAGATGTGTATAGATGTGTATATACCATTATATACCTATTTACGGCAACAATCCATTTAGTGCTAAACTATGCTAAACTACAAGATCACCAGAATGCGGTGTGCATATATATATATATGTATATATATATATATATTATAAGTATATATATACGTATATATATATATATATGTATCGAATGTAAATTTCTGCAAAGACAGCAAACAATGATTTGGAGAAATCACAAAAAAATACTATTCTCTAAACTATCCTCAAGTGATGTGATTTAGGGATAGTTCACCGCCTACTACCCATCATTCCAGGGACGTCGCATTGAGGTCGTTATAGTTTACTCACAATGATATGTACATATGCTTGATGTAATGTGATAAATGTAAGCAAATATATGCATGTATAAATAAAATAATATATATATATATATATACATGTACCTCTTTGGAACAGACTACACAATTACATATATTCATATGTCTATATATATACAGTAATCACAGTGATCATATATAAATATAGATAAACATACATATATATATATATACATATCATGATGTGTATATATATATAATTATATATGTATATATACATAACTCTCCAAAGTTTCCCCAGCAATCTCCACTCCTCGGCGGTCTCTGGCTGGTCATCTTCAGGGTCCCCTGAAGGCAACTGCATCGCCTCGTTGAGTTTCGTCCTTGGAGTAACTGAGAGCGTCCAACCGTTGTTTCACTTATTTTTTTGAGGATTTGAACCAGAAAAAAATGGGGATTAATCAGAATTTGGGAAAATGATGGGGATGTGAACCAGAATTTCTGGCAATTTCTGGTTTGACTCGATTGTTTTGGAATGTGACCCGAAAAATCGGGGGAATGCCCAGATTTGTTCGGGGAATATGTGGATTTGAATCAGACAAATTGAAGAACGTCTGAGTTTGACCCAGACAATTTTCATGGAGACTGTGGTGACTCAAACAGTTTTGTGATATTTTTCCGCCCAAAGACAACAGAAACGATAAAACATCGTAAAACCCACTGAAAATGATTATGTAGAAAGGGATATAACACACAAAGGAATAGGAACGATTTAGCCAGAAACAGTCCCACAGAACACATGGGAATTTTGTCACTCCTTGGTCGGAGATATGTCATTTACTGACAGAACAGATCCATGGATCCAAGACATTCAAATATCATCGCCTTGCACGTGGCACTCATCTATCCTAAACATATCCCGAATGCTGTATGATATCAGTGGGGTGGTTTTACGGAAATTGAAACCGGAGATGAGAGATGATGTTTTTTTGTGTCCTTCCCCAATCAAATAGCTTCGACCATGTTCAAGTTTGTGCACCAGTTTGTGATTTTGGGAAACATATATAACTAAATACTAGGCTGATGGATGGGAAACATCAGGGATGTATCTGTATTCTACACAGTGACCTGGACTTATAACTTATAATTGGAGGGCACCACGTTGTTGAAGTACCAATCCAAGGTTGATTCAAATTTATGTTGCCAAGTCGCATGTCCTATCTGATCGTGTTCAACTCTACTGGTTCAACAAGCTCGACGTCGATTTGCGGGACCAATGTCATGACTGCATGATCAAACACAAGTGGCGATATCTCATAGATAAGTGGGTTCCCCTGTAAGAAAGATAGTGTAATAACACATGTCCACATGATACTGGGGAGACGGAAGGATGAGGCTGATGCTTTCGTCCAAAAATCTTGCGCGTACTGAGGGAAAGAAAACGCTCAAGGACTGTGTGAGTCAAACCGCGTATGGGATACGTCCCCACAAGGTGGTGCCCCAGTCCGTTTCTTGATCTAAAAGTAGGCTAAGGTCTATGGGCTATATCTACTAGTTGACTGGGTTTGTGAACCCTGGGGGACATCGCCTTGTAAGAAACATCAGAATCGAGCTACTATGGATCAGCCATCCAACTTTTGCACAAATTCACCATCTTTTTGCCCAGAAACCCTTCGGTGTCAGAGTAGAAACAGCTGGCATCCGCCTCGGCGAGTGGCGCCAAGCCAGGGCTTGGCCTTGTCAATTCCAGTGCAAAGAAAGCTCGTGAAGAATCTTGGTGCATCCCAGAAAGTCACTGATCAAAAACACACATATATATATATATATACATATATATATATATACATACCGTATATACCTGGGTTACAACATCTTGCAACTATAGAATAGCCAGTGGAACCCCACGTGAACAAATGTGAACTGGTTGGATCATCATCCCACTTACAAACGACCATCAAAATGAAACCTGTGACCCGAATGAAAGTATTATGGATGCACGAAGAATTCATGGGGCTTCAACCACACCCCCTGCAAAGATGAAAGTTGACGATGCAAACATACGGTTTCAGTATTGGGACAATCACGAATATGTGTATATATATATATATGTATATATCCACAAATTATATATACTATATATACATACGGTAAATGCATATACTATGTGCATATACTATATGCATTCTATAAATACATAGTATACACATAAACTATATACGTATTGTATATCATATGAAATATATGTATATTGAATATATATATATATATATATTTCTATGTATTATCAAATTATATGTAAACATTATACTGTATCATCATATTACTATATAAATTATCTATTATTCTATCATTGAAATGTATATATAATTATATATAATCTGTGAGTGGTAGGTAGTAAATAACATCTGTGAAGTTTCGATCCAAGCAAACTTTTTAACTTGGTCTCCAACCCCAACACGTAACGCTCCCCACGGCATGGCAAAGCGCCCGAGAGGTCTTTGTGGGGCAACTGCTTCAAACGACCGAACCAAGTGATCTACTGATCTACACACTATTGTCCTCCTTCAGTGCCACAAGCGATGATCAAGGTGTTTTGAATGAATTAAAAGTATGTGGAATCAGAGGATCTCTACGTTTTCGAAACGATAAAATTGACCCATTTTCTGATCAAGGAATGATCACTACATATCCATCCATGCTGGATTTTCAACATCTATAGCTTAGTTTTCTGGTGTCATGACTCTTCAAACATAGCTCCATGATGGTCTTGCAAAGTTACCCTCTGCTCTGAGCAGCTCAAATGCTGCTGGTTCTTGCTGAGGGGTCTCTTATCCCAAGCAATCCCGCCGATCAACCCTGGTACCCCACAGGGCCCCGTGGAGCCACAAAGCTCAATACGATCATCCGGGGTTCCGCTCATCACAAAATGATGTACATATCCCAGGCATGTTTTCCTTCATGCCTGGATAACAACTTGATCAACCTGGCTGAAAAAAGTCACCACAACTTACCCTGAAAAAAACAGGTCATTTGGGGAGGATCACCCCGCAATCGATGGTGACATTGCGTTGACGTCGTTTCAGTTCAACCAGGTCATGATCAATATATCGGGAAATCCTATATTTTACAATCGGCCATTCTATGGTTGGATCCTCATTATATGCCCACAGCAGGGTTCGTTCCGCAATGGATATTGTCACTGGATTTTGGGGAACCCACAACTCCTAAACTGGATATGTCATCAAACCTGCATCGCGTCGCGAATCTCCTGTCTCACCGAAAAGCGTGCTGCCTGTTGCAAGCCTGATGCCACTCCGGACAGTGCCACAGGAATTGGTAAAATCCATGGGTTGCAAACATCCAGAGACTGCAGCAAACATGCGACTTTCTCCAAATCGTGTGGATACTGGATTGCTTCAAAATGTCACTGTTGAATAACTTTGATGGAAACCGCAAGGTGCAATCCTGTATTTTCAGACAGAACCATGTATAGTCTCCAAACTCTAGTAATCTAAAGGGATTGACAACTGAACTTCCGCTTTTGAGTCGTCAAGTGCTGGAAATTACATATACTGTTTCAATATATACCATATACCTTGGAGTCAGTCAAGTGACTTTTATAGCTCGTAGAACTAGTTCCTATACAAACAAACAGGCATACCATTGTGTCTATAGATGAGAATCGCATCAAGCAATTGGGTTAAATGGGCTATCCCCATGTCCAAAGGCCATTTTTGGGATGTAGAAAGTGCAAGAATGGGGTATACATTATGCCTGCCGAGTTGCTGGCCAAGCGTTGCTTGATGTGTGCAGGTGGCTCCTGCGTTTCAGCAGGACGTTCGTAACTGCTTTATCACCCCAAGGACAAAGTGATTAATGGCCCGGGTTTCAAATATTATATATACTTGTAGTTGAGAACTGATTGAGAGTTGATGAATTCTTCATAATTTGGGTTAATTTGGGGTGACCCTCATGGGTTTGTCTGAAAGTAGACCCCTTATATAATCAGTGTGTTTCCCATTGAAATACCTAGTTGATGGGTCACCACCTTTTTAGTTGAATCCAAATTGTGGCATAATCCTTGAACCACCACAAAACTATACATCCCTGGAATATGCCCAATTATGAAACGTGATCTTATTTAGAGCTGAATAAGGCGTGCGGCCTTAACAAGGGATTAGTTTGGACTTGACACCAAATGAATTTCAGATAAATTCAAGAAATGATATAATGCACATATGTATATATATATATACATATATATATATACATACATATATATATATATATTTATATGTATATAAAATTATATATATTATATATATATATATATGTATGTACATGTGTATATAGAATATAATATCATAAATCTCAATAACTATCGCTATAGACTTATATACACACTAACATATATACGTATGTATTGCCCCTGGTTTCCAATCACTCTTGGCTAAGTAGCATACCACACCGTTGATACAATTGAAAGATCTTCTCTATTCATCAACATTCATTTCGGGTGGTCCCTGCCTGGTCAGACCGGCAATGCTTTTCCCATGGGTACTGAAGACCCAGAGAATCACATTCACAACGCATCAGTCATCTCCAATAAACAAATATCCGCCGACCCCGGCCGACGCAAGGGGGAGCGCGTCAGGGAAAAAGAGATTTTGAGACATGGAGCAACAACGACAACGACAACGACAACAACAACANCCGGCCGACGCAAGGGGGAGCGCGTCAGGGAAAAAGAGATTTTGAGACATGGAGCAACAACGACAACGACAACGACAACAACAACAACAACAACAACAACAACAACAACAACAACAATCCCCCCGGCAGGTGATCGAGCTTGCAGCAGTAGCAGGATTGTTTTGGCTTGGTTT
>BGPT01001617.1:56283-111488 GCA_003297045.1 Symbiodinium sp. clade C Y103 | reverse complement strand
GTTTTGGTGCTAGGTCGTCCTTCAGGGGCATGGTGTTTCCCCCCCGGGAGCTGATTTTTTCGAAGCTGTTTTACTGCTAGCAGCAGGAGCAGCAACAGCAGGCAACAAAATTTGCCAAAAAATGTGATTATTCTACGGANGCTAGCAGCAGGAGCAGCAACAGCAGGCAACAAAATTTGCCAAAAAATGTGATTATTCTACGGATTCAGACGACAGAGGAGCTGCAGCAGCAGCAGCAGGAGGAGCACCAGCAGCCGCAGGCAACAGACTCTGTCGAAATTTGTCGAAAAATGTTGTTGTTTCTAGGATTTGAGACGACACGTTAGGGACTTTTTCGGCGCGGTTTTGGTGCTAGGTCGTCCTTCAGGGGCATGGTGTTTCCCCCCCGGGAGCTGATTTTTTTCGAAGCTGTTTTACTGCTAGCAGCAGGAGCAGCAACAGCAGGCAACAAAATTTGCCAAAAAATGTGATTATTCTACGGATTCAAACGACAGAGNTTTACTGCTAGCAGCAGGAGCAGCAACAGCAGGCAACAAAATTTGCCAAAAAATGTGATTATTCTACGGATTCAAACGACAGAGGAGCTGCAGCAGCAGCAGCAGGAGGAGCAGCAGCAGCCGCAAGCAACAGACTCTGTCGAAAAATGTTGTTTTCTAAGATTTCAGACGACATGTTAGGCAGTTTTTTGGTGCGGTTTTGGAACTAGGTCGTCCTTCAGGGGCATGGTCTTTCCTCCCCGGGACTGATTTTTTCGAAGCTGTTTTACTGCTAGCAGCAGGAGCATCAACAGCAGGCAACAGAATTTGCCAAAAAATGTGATTATTCTACGGATTCAGACGACAAAGGAGCTGCAGCAGCAGGAGGAGCAGCAGGTGGATTCAGACGACAGAGGAGCTGCAGCAGCAGCCGCAGCAGCAGGAGGAGCAGCAGCAGCCGCAGGCAACAGAATCTGTCGAAATTTATCGAAAAATGTTGTTTTTCTAGGATTTCAGACGACACGTTAGGGACTTTTTTGGCGCGGTTTTGGCACTAGGTCGTCCTTCAGGGGCATGGTGTTTTCTCTCCGGGAGTGATTTTTTCGAAGCTGTTTTACTGCTAGCAGCAGGAGCAGCAACANGGGGCATGGTGTTTTCTCTCCGGGAGTGATTTTTTCGAAGCTGTTTTACTGCTAGCAGCAGGAGCAGCAACAGCAGGCAACACAATTTGCCAAAAAATGCGATTATTATTCTACGGATTCAGACGGCAGAGGAGCTGCAGCAGCAGCAGCAGGAGGAGCAGCAGGTGGATTCAGCAGCCGCAGGCAACAGAATCTGTCGAAATTTATCGAAACATGTTGTTGTTTCTAGGATTTCAGACGACACGTTAAGGAGTTTTGTGGCGCGAGGTCGTCCTTCAGGGGCATGGTGTTTTCCTGCCGGCAGCTGCTTTTTTGCGAGGCTAGCTTCGTGCAGGCAGCTGCAGTAGCAGGGCAGCAGCAGCAGCAGGAGGAGCAGCAGCAGCAGCAGGCAACAGAATCAGCAGCAGCAGCAGGAGGAGGAGCAGCAGCCGCAGGCAACAGAATCTGTCGAAAATCTGTCGAAAAATGTTCTTTTCAGACAACGCATTAGGCAGTTTTTTAGCGCAGCAGCTGCAGGCAACAGAATCTGTCGAAAATCTGTCGAAATATGCTGTTTTTTTCTTCGGATTTCAAGCGACACGTTAGGCAGTCTTTTGGCGCGGTTTTAGAATTAGGTCGTCCTTCAAGGGCATGATGTTTTCCTGCCGGCAGCTGATTTTTTCGAAGCTGTTTTACGGCTAGCAGCAGGAGCAGCAACAGCAGGCAACAGAATTTGCAAGAAAAATGTATTTTTTTCTATGGATTCAGACGACAGAGGAGCTGCAAGCAGCAGCAGCAGGAGCAGCAGCAGCAGGAGGAGCAGCAGCAGCAGCAGGCAACAGAATCAGCAGCAACAGCAAGAGGAGCAGCAGCAGCTGCAGGCANNNNGCAGCAGCAGGCAACAGAATCAGCAGCAACAGCAAGAGGAGCAGCAGCAGCTGCAGGCAACAGAATCTGTCGAAAATCTGTCGAAAAATGCTGTTTTTTCTTCGGATTTCAAGCGACACGTTAGGCAGTCTTTTGGCGCGGTTTTAGAATTAGGTCGTCCTTCAAGGGCATGATGTTTTCCTGCCGGCAGCTGCTTTTTTTCGAGGCTAGCTTCGCGCAGGCAGCAGCAGCAGCAGCAGCAGCAGGAGGAGGAGCAGCAGCAGCAGCTGCAGGCAACAGAATCTGTCAAAAAATGTTGTTTTTTTTTCTGCGATTTCAGATGACACGTTAGGCACTTTTTTTGGCGCGGTCTTGGAACTAGGTCGTCCTTCAAAGGCATGGTGTTTTCCTGCCGGCAGNCGATTTCAGATGACACGTTAGGCACTTTTTTTGGCGCGGTCTTGGAACTAGGTCGTCCTTCAAAGGCATGGTGTTTTCCTGCCGGCAGCTGCTTTTTTTCGAGGCTCGCTTCGTGCAGGCAGCTGCAGCAGCAGCACCAGCAGCAGCGGCAGCAGCAGCAGCAGCAGCCGGAGGAGCAGCAGCAGCCGCAGGCGACAGAATCTGTCNGCGGCAGCAGCAGCAGCAGCAGCCGGAGGAGCAGCAGCAGCCGCAGGCGACAGAATCTGTCGAAAGGAACAGCAGCAGTCGCAGGCAACAGAATCTGTCAAAAAAAGGTTGTTTTTTTTTGGGATTTCAGACGACGCGTTAGGCAGTTTTTTGGCGCGGTTTTGGAACTAGGTAGTCCTTCAGAGGCATGGTGTTTTCCTGCCGGCAGCTGCTTTTTTTCGAGGCTAGCTTCGTGCAGGCAGCGACAAAGTACTCGTCGTTGAAGTTGAAGAAGTAGAATCCGGGGTCGGCGGCAGGGCGGCAGCCCTTAATAATCCCAAACCCAGACCAACATAGACAGAAAGTCATGTTTTTTCAAAAACTCTACAATGTATCTATAAATCCAAAAACTAATTGAAGTCCCGGTTTCGAGCTTTTGGTAAAGTAATTTGCATAATGAAGAACACAGAATCAGCATCCATCAGTGAACAACACTGACGTAGCGGCCGGGGCACCTGCTCGTAGTATTCATCGGAGGATCCGGAGGAAGAGTCCTCCACCTCCTTCTCTTCCATCTGCGGCTTGCCCTGCCACGGTGATGCCCAGGAATTCTGAGGGAACTGGAAACAAAACTAGGCCGACTACAGGAGTACTACAGTTGTGGCCCTGTATAAGTCAGTAAGTCACCCCATTTATGAAATGATCACCCCTTTTAGAAGAAGGAAGTATAACATTCTATAATTGTATAACTGGTAAAGGGCCTCTATTGTAGGTTGGGTCTGAAAAGGGGAGGTTTTTTTCGAACTAGTAAACTTGGATGAATTTGGTGCAGAAAGCAACAAACATGACTGGCAACAGGGCATCACCTTGCAGCTGTTTGGAAGGTGTTTGCAACACGAAAAACGGGAGCTTTAGCTAGCATTAAGAGACCAGTTTGAAAAGAGAAACTTGATTTTAGCAAAAATACAAAAACATAATCAAAAACAGACTCACCAGAAAAACAAACCCAGAACAATATAGTCAAAAGAACAAGACACAACAACACATATACAAAAGACAACTCAAAACCTGAGTTTTGTTCCCCTTTTTTCTTCCTTGTGTTTTTTTTGTTTTTGGTTTTTCGGGTTTGATTTTTCTGTTTGCTCTGGTTTTGTTTTTTCTTTGATTTTCGTACACATTTTCTGTGTGGTTGGACTCAGAAATAAAGCTAGCAGTCGCTGCACCTTGCTCCGGGGGAAGTGATGATGTTGTTCAAACTTGAGTACCCTAGCACTTAGCGGTCGGCTCAAAGGGCTGGCCCACCAATGGGGGAACAGTCTTGACACATGGCTTGCAACCTGCTGAGGACAAGATTTCGCCTCGGACGCCTCAGTTTTTTCAGTGTGCACAACTTTCCCCCACCTAAGTCGATTCCAATGTTTGATCCATTTTCGCATCGCCAAGTTTAGATTCCCAAATATGACCATGAAACACTTTTGAAACATTTTAACATCAGAAATTCTATGACAGCTTCCTCGATTCCTCCCCTTCGTAAAGGACACCATCCCCTGAAAAACACAGCACCTCGGTTCTGAGGTCCACCTCCATGACGGTGCTGCGGTGCCTCGGTCCATGGTCAAGTGTTGTATGCTGCAGATGAATTGCTCCACAGCCTTCTAGAACTACTAATGAAATCCTTATTATGATATTTACTACAGTATTATTATATACTAATTAAAATCTAACTAAATGATACAGTATTAAACGAGATGTTGATCATCCAACACTGTTTTTGATTGATAGAAGTTTTCAAGCATTACACTGTCACTGCCCATTCAACCAACGTCACGGAGTCACGGGGTCCCCTTTGAAGCAGAAAAGTGGAGGCTGATGCCCTTTTCCCTTTTTATTTTCTTCGTTGCTTCCGTCACAAAAGCTGATATGAGTCAAAGTAAAGTTGTTTTATGTTCCAAGGTCACGACGGTGTAGGATAGGTCCCCAACAGAATACACACCGGGGTCGATTTAGTATTACCCACTCCAATTGGGTTCCTTTTTGTTGATATTAATTATTCATCAAAGGGTTTTGGACCAGGAATGGATCTATAAATGGATGAAGAAATGATAACTTGATATAGGGATGGGTGGATTGGTACATATGGAATTCAACAAAAAGAAGAACACTGGCAGCCTGTACTCTTCATTGCATAGACAGCTTTTCGGGTGAACAAGCCACCCAGTCAAAAAGCGAAGCAACATCCCATTGAAATCCACTTCGAATCCCATCGAACTCCCAATTCCTCTGAGTATCCCGTACGCTGAAGAACCACTATCAGGAGGCCGGGGCTGGCAGGGCCGTTGATCCGGTTGGATAAAAAAAGTGGAACCAACATGGGGATGAAACCAGGAAACGTGTCCACAGAATGTGATGCAAACACATGCTGAAATAAACGAGCAAAATTGTGGAAGGAAGCTATAACTATAGTCCTCAGTTACCTGGAAAATCAAACAATCTACAGGACTGGGTATCAATAGTATCAAACTAAATGGCAATAGCAACTTCACAATATCAAAAAAAACGGTTGGTGGGTTCGCCCAACTGAAACTCTGTAATTGCAAAGATGATCTTTGTAAATTCAGAATCTGAGATGAAGCCCCTGAGAATACGCACAGACTACATGACTACATATCCAGTCATATCACAAACAACAATGTGCTTCAGCCCAAATGGAGGTTTCCTAAAAAGGGGGCAACCCCAAATCATCCATTTTAATAGGGTTTTCCATTGTAAACTATCCATTCTGGGGTACCTATTTCAGGAAACCTCCAAATCAGCTCAGCCCCAGGGCAACGCACTTGCAAGGTGGAACGGCTGCTGTGATGTCTTCTGCTTTGGCGCTCCTGTCATGAACATCATCTCAATCTCTCATGACCTTCCAGGTGAATCACTGTTAACTGTTAACCCAAACAACTGATCAAGTTCAACCACAAAACATGTGGAAGTATCAGACCACTAAGGAATTAAGGACCCCCATATTCCGAGAAGTCCTTTACAAACTAACAACTCAAAATGTGCTTTGAATTTCTTCCGAGTCTGACCGTGGCCTGAGATCTAATTAATTGATATCAATTGTTTCCTTTTCCAAATCTGGCAGGATCCAACATCGGACTTCGCATCGTTCCAGAAGTGAGATGCATTTTTTGGGGGGCAAAGAACAAAAGGAAAAACCTCCTGGACCCAACAGTTGGTTACAGCCCATGGCTGTAAATCATTGACATCGGAAGACGCTTTCCAAGCTTATCAGAATGGTACAGTAGAGGATAGAGGTTTCCTAAAATAGGGATACCGGGATACCCCTATATCATCCATTTTAACAGGGTTTTCCGTGATAAACCATCCATTTTAGGGTATCCTTCATTTATGGAAACCTCCATACAAGGATTGCCCCAAAAATCAGCGCTTGCCGCGGTCCTGGCTGATTTGAACCTGGCTGCTTTGGACCTGGCCATTGACAGCTGACCTGTAGATTGAAGAGTATGTCTACGTGAGAGGGGATTGTATACTATCTGGGAAATTACAATAATTCACTAGCATGACAAAAGCCCTTATTGGAGATGATTGGCCTTACCAACCATGATTCCAGTGAAGTCACAGTCAGGTCGCTATAATTCAGCCGGAGAAATTTCATATGGAGATACACCACGCGGGTATCAACCTTCTTGCGCTGCATGCTCATAAAAGACTGTACTGATATACAGTATACTTGTTTGCTCATGTTTGTTTTCATTGACACACATAGATATTGGATGGTTTCGGTTCTCTGAACGTCACCTACTTGGGGGGGTCGGATATTCGCGTCATACCAATTAATTGATCGCGCATAGGGGGTTGGCACAAGATTTAGAATCCCCAAATCCCATCGTCTCTCATCAGATCTGTTGTAAACGTGGCCATTTTGGAATTTACCACATCTTGAGGTTTCATGTGGTTTCATGTTTCCAGCTTTCGCACGAATGCCTGCATCAATCCGATAGGAGAAGGCTAGTCCCAATTCAACCCCCAGCTATCCCTAAGCTACAAAAAATGGAAGGTTCTGCAATGCGGGGCCCCCCAGTTGTAAGTTGGTTCATGAACCCCATTACTCATAAACCAAAGTTATTGGGGTCATGTTCACCAACTTAGCTATCATGAATCAGCTCTAAATCCCATGAAATCCCCATGTTTGCTGGTTAAATCACCATCTTCCTCTGGTTCCTACCCCACATTGCTAGGTATCTGCCACTGCATTTCCGATCCGCACCTGGCGATCCAGGTCTTGCCTGGCGAAACCCCAACAGAAACCCTATACCCTTTGGGGATTGTTGAAATCCCATCCATTTAGATATGGTACAGTTGAAGCCTTTTATCACCTTTACGTGGTTATAAATTAGTTTATCGTTCCATAAATGGGGTGACTTACTGATTTATAGCTGGTAAAGTTCAAGGGACATCACTCTATAGGTCATTTCGGGGATGATTCATATTATTGGCTTTACCTCAGCACCAGGTAATCCGTGGCAATCCTGTGTTGTGTTCTGTTTCGGGGCTTCCAAATTTTGAGATGGCCCTTGAGGACGTGAATTGGGCAGTCATGAAGCCTGAAATTGATTGTTGGACCATCAATGGGAGGGCAGGGTCTCTATCTATACTTTCCAGTCATCAAACATGGCAATCGGGATATCCTTGAACTAAATGGAGGTTTAACGGGAAAGGATATCGAACATTGTTGAACTAAATAGGGAATTTTCCAGCGTTTGACTACCAGAGGGTATATATATATACAAACGCCGGGAGCGATGGGATCGGATAAAGCAACTTGGGCTTCATTGAAACCAAAAACAAACAAAACACATAAACACACCACGATCGCTGCTCCCTATCTCTGGTGAAAGACCAAGAAATTGTACTAGCTGTTCCCAAGTCCCCTGTACATTGGTCCTTTGATGATCGCAAAACAACCGTCAATGAAGGTATGACACCGCCAATTTTCCCGCTAACATACCCATTCTATCCCATTATCTCTTGTTGTTTAAGATTCCAAATTTGGATGATTTGAACCCTCCAGCCATTGCTGATCCACTCTTGCCCATCTGGTGCCTCTCTTCCCTGAGCTTCTCAACTTCTTGCCTGCGTGTCTCCAAACTCCGCGATTCTTTGCACCACCATTTATTGGATGGTTGATGATTCGATGATTCTTAATTCTTAGTATTTCCGACTAGTTGCTAGTATTCCAAGCATCACATTGATTGCCCTCGCGACACTTCTTGTCGGCAACTAGCCATGCTTCATTAGAAACAAAACAACTTTCCATCCTCAAAACTGCATCGCAACAATCCGCCTTCAAATGGGGGTTTCCTAAAATAGGGGTACCCCCAAATCATCCATTTTAATGGGAATTTCCATTGTAAACCATCCATTTTTGGGTACCCCCATTTTAGGAAACCCCCACTTCGTGTCAGAAACACTCGAATTCAAATGACGATCTTCTCTCACAGAAAGGAATAGATTGTCCAATCAATTCACTGAGAAAAGATATGATAAATATCCACACCTTCCGATTGTCCAGATGCAAACCAATGAGCCCCAATGACTATCCGAATCTCACCATCAACTAATGCATTCCAATGCTGAGCCACATGACAAGACCAATCTACCCTAAGAAACAATATGAGTATTGGACCTTTTGTGGGCGCCTCTAGTCTTAATGTTTCGAAGGTCTCATACTCCGTGTTTTGATATAGACCCCGGATCCCTATCAACATCTAATTACAATACATATGCGATTTTACAGAATGTGATGCAGGCTTACCAGATTATGAATACAATGTGTTTTTTCCCAATGGGTGCCAAATCTGGATGAGCAAGAAATCAAAGGGTCCACTCTTACTGCTCTTCGGATTCAACCCGCAGCCGTGTCCATGTACACGACACTGAAAACATGATGTCACTGCATAGGATCTGACATCATTTAGTGTCTCAAACTGTATCTGTCTCTATCTCTCTTTCTCTCTATTACATCATTTGTACAAACTAATGTACAAATCATCTGAAAGTCATGAGTGAATATTTCTATGAAGTCCAACTAAGCAACATCTACACAATTTGATTACTTTCAATATGTCATGGGCATGTCGAGCTCCCATGAAACACCAGATCTAAACCGGGGATCATCAAAAGGAGCGCTGGATGGAAACCAGCAACCAGTTGCTAACACCATTGAAGTTGATTACATCCCAGCCTGTCTAAAAATGTTTGAACCAACCATTTTTGGATGGCCACGTTAGATACCTTAACAGGGTCATTTCAGTACCAACAAAAACAGGGACTAAACGATGTAAAACGGTTGGTGAGAATAGGCTCTCCCGAAAAAAAATGCTGGTTGATATCTTCATGTTTCTTTTTTCCATTTAGATGGCAATTTAAGGGGAACATCTCCATGTTCAAACAAACCATAAATCACCCTTGGGCCCAAGGAGCCAAGCAAAATCCAGCCCGATCACCTGAGGATGGCAGCTGCTTTCCGACTTTCCTCTTCAGCCTTCGGTAAAAGGCTTGAGTTCAAAAGGGCATGGGCACTGCAAAATGAGGGATACCAACAATATTCCCACAATCCATGACAGTTGGAGACAATGGGGATAATGAGCTCTAACTTAAAGAATATACTGGGCCAGCACACAGGATATCAGGGAAATATAAACAACATATCACATCATATGTATCATGATGTATTATTGAGTTGGTCTGAAAATTGGGTAAAACCAATATAATGAACATAATGCATTGTCTTGCGAGGAAAATGGTGATTGACTGAGTGACCATCAAGTTTTGGCCTGATTTCTGACAAACCCATAGATTTTGGATCCTGTACTTATTTGGGGACCTCTGCTTCGTGATTCATACCCTTCTCCATTTGATCTCGAAAATTCCAAACAGCTGTGGTGAGCAATTGCAGTATCTGTTTCTGTAGTTCACTCGCCCCGGGTGCAGGAAAATTCCGTAGAAGCAACCGGAAAATATATCGAGCTTGGTGTACGCAAAAACATGTAGACCAAACTGGGGACCGGCTCGTTTCCGTAATTTCCCTACAGTTTGATTGTCTAGTCCATATTCTCGTTCATTGACACTCCAAACCCTATTGGTAACTATGAAACACTGTAAATAATGGGATTCCAATGGGATAAACCATCTACCAACCGGTGCAGGATTTCTTTCACAGTATAACCTTAACAAATATGGAAGGATTTTCAATGCATTCTTCGATCGATTCGCGTCAGCTTTCCCCGCGGATCAATTCCCACCTTCTGCCAGGCCCGCTGATCTTTCTCCTTGGGGCAGGATGGGCATCCCCAGGTGCAAATGGCGAAGAATCGACGTAAGACTGGAGTTTCACCCATGTATAACTGCTGGTTATCGTTAAATTAAGTCATAATATTTCAGAATATGCTATAGTATGTAGTATGTTATGATATGTTGTAACTATAATATGTTGTAGCAACTGCTATTGCCTCCCCCTTTAATCAGCCAGGATGCACCTCCAAATAATATCATATATATAATATCATATATCATGTGTATAATCCCGTGGAACTAGGCCTCATCACTATGATGCATATTGGCTCATGAACGAGGAAGACTTGGTCATTCCATGGTCGCCTAGGAGAAAGTACACAATAGTTCTGGTTGGCGGGAAGAAAATGAATGAACGCCATTTGGGATTACCATCCCATTTCCATGGCTGAACATAAGCACAATGAAACCACCATCCCAATTTTTTGAGGGATGTGCAAAATCACCGGTGAAACAAACAGTTACACTTGCACATGTGGGGACTCATCTCCTCCCCTATGAATAGACATGGACATCTGCCACGAATGAAGAAATTCCACGAAGGTTTCTGAGGCGGTTGACTTCGACTTACAAGCGTAGAAACCATTTGGCTCTTCAGAGAAAAGCATCAGCAGGTTGAAATACTGAACGGCATCATGTGGGCTGCAGTGTGGCCCATGAACATCACAAATAATATGACAAACTTGTATCTCTAGGGATACTTGCTTCCTTCATATACATGTTTTTGAACTGGTCTTGAGATAGCTTGACCAAAACTTAAACTTGGAATTTTGGTCCATGTTCAACCCCAGAGCTAGGGTTTTAATCGTTAGTTCCTATACATAGCTCAAGTACTACCCAAAGATGTGTTAGATATTAGCAGTTCCATTGATCCAGACATCCAGAAAAACCAAGGAGAATCAGAAAATTACAGATTCAATTGCTGATTGCCTCAGGAGCTCGTCCTAATGATGGAAATCGACAACCCAACCATTGCCTATGGGCAGTCTTCAAAACCATCTGTCGTCCCTTTCTGCTGCTTGGCTAATTGGATTTCCCAGCAATTGTGATCGTTTTGAGCATCAAGTGTAATACCTGGACCCTGGATTTACCCACTAGAAACATCTTATATACCTAAAGTAGCTAACTCTGTTTCACGTAGTTCCACGGTCAAGATTGACAAACAAACTGACAGAAATTAAAGCGCCAGGAAGAAGAGGACAAAATAACTCTACAGGTGGTGTAGGAGCTATGAACCACGAGGTGAGTGTATCCTAGAGTAATTAATCTTCCCATTAAACATTGTAATTTCACAATGCAATTTTTGATTTTCATGTGATATCAGATATCATCCTGCACATATAGAAGAATTGCCTCTGTGGCAGCAAGCGCCAACCTTTTTCTTGCGCAAAAAGACCCGGCAGACTGTACAGTGTTTTGTGTGGACAATCGACAACCTTGGAATCACGAAGCAATGCCATGGACACAGGGTTAGTCAGGTCTTAAGCAAATTCATCGGTTGGAGCCATCATCCATATTAAGTAAGGCTTCGAACTGCGGGAAATGACTTCTATCAATATCAACAATTCGGGACCTGCTTGGACTTACGAGTTCAGAATTGCAAGTTTGTTTCCTAGTTGCTATGTTGGGTATGAACCAAATGATCACACACGGAAGAATACTTGGCTACTTCATGAATTTAATAAATGCATTGCTTTGTTGTTTCTTGGATGCATCTCTTTATGGGAATAATACATCTATTATCTGTCTGTCTGTCTGTCTGCCTGCCTGCCTGCCTGCCTGCCTGCCTGGCTGGCTGGCTGGCTGGCTGTCTGTCTGTCTGTCTGCCTGTCTGTCTGTCTGTCTGTCCGTCCGTCCGTCCGTCGGTCTGTCTGTCTGTCTGTCTGTCTGTCTGTCTGTCTATCTCTCTAGCTATCTATTCATCTAACCATCCATCTATCCATCCATCCATCTATCCATATATCCATCTATCCATCTACATACGTACGTACGTACCTGTATTATGTATATATTATGTATGCAATCGTATGTCGTGACATGTGTATAAGTATACATACAATTCAAAAGGTATACCATACAATTCAAACTATATGAATATAACATAATATATATATATATATATAATACAGTAATATTATAATATACGCATAAACATGCATACAAGATCATACAAAAAAAACAGGGATCGTCAGTCGGTTACGGACCACCATTCACTGAGTGCATACTAAGGGAGCTCTGCTTCACGATTCCTCCAGTGGCCACTTGCCTCTGACAGAAGGCGTCCCTTTAACAAGATGCAAAGGGAATGCGCATGATGCGCCGGGCGAAGTTCGCAGCAATTTTGCTGGCGTTGTCCTTCTGATAGATTCCTTCGTTTCTGCCATGCACCTCTAGTCTTTTCAGCTTAGGTCCTACTGATCGGTCCTTGCAAATCATTCAAATTCACGTTGACCTTTCCGTCAGGTTCAAGTGATTTATTCCCATTATTCGGATAATGTGGGAAAGACCTAGATAAGCCGTCAAGAATCGCATGAATCCACTTTATCACCTTGAGATACAGTATATAATAATATATAATATGGGAACATGCCCACTACCTGTAGGTTTTTCCCCCAACAATTTAGCCTAAAGCCCATCTGCGCCAGTACGAGTATCATGGATCCTCTCAAGGAATCCATCAACGACCAGCAGTTCACCAGCTCACTGGTCGGACTTCTTCAAATACCTCCGCGGTCACGGGGTGATGCACCACCCGGCGATGTTGATATATCTCTAAAGTAAAGCTAAAACCCACCCCAAACACAAAAACAAACGCTAGGACAAATGATCTTAGTATTGCGGAAAGAAATGATGAACTACGGCTGTTGCAAGGAAAACTATGCAGGCAAGTTGGATTTCCCCTTGGACCAAAAGCTACACGTGCATGTCAAGCTATGCACATATAGAATAATCAAGTATAATTATATATATATATAATTCATATAGTTTAATTGAACACACATTTGTGAAACAGTGGACAACTATGGAAAACTGTTGAATTACGGCATAGAGTGACTAAAACCAATGGAATGCATTGGGATACAACATTTACTCAGGGGCAAACCCATTGGCCCTGGGTTGCAACCGGTATTTCTATGTAGTTTTTACATGTTTTTGAATGTTTCAAAAAAACATCGCAAGCCTAAAGCGAACCTATCCAAGAAAAACAGGATATGTATTATGCAAGACATTCATAAAGCAAGACTGATCAATTCGAAGATCAATGGTTGGGGTATCCGCATTTCTTCTCGATACATCCGCAATCCGCTGATCCATCAACTCCAACTCACCTTCGACTCCCCGGCCAGACCTACGAAGAAGCCAAGCAGACGCCTGGATGGTCCAAGGAAGGGCTGCCGATGGAACTGATGCTGATTTCCACCGTTTTTTTGCCGATCTACTAGGATCTGTGAAAGGTAACTTGGCAGACACAAGCGGGCTAACATGGGTTGAAAGAGAGGATGTATCATATTGAACTAGTTAAGTGGGTTTACAATCCAACAATAATGCTTTTACGAAAGGGTGTTGTTTTTGTCGGGCTTCACATGTGTCTTTTCCAGAGAATTTGCTTTCCGGGCGAGAATGGCAAGAGTGCTGCCAAAACAAGCAACAACTTGTTTTTTGGAGTTTTTTACTCCTACGTACAGTAGTCAAATGTCACAGGACGGTATTTCGGATTATTTTCGGTTTTCTACGTTCCACCTGGCTCGGTTCAAGCTTGTTGTAGCGAGTGTGTTTCCTCACGTCATACAGAGGGCCAGAACTTTGACAAGATTCTTTCCTGAACGTTTTCAAAAACATTGGAGTACTGGGCTGAAAGAAACAGGTTGGGCACATAGAAACGCACTGGGGTGACAGAGAAGCGCCGGGGTCCAAGAAGCGTATTGGGGCCAAAGAATTATAGTTTCGCTCCCACATGGGACAACAGTGATACAAATGCGCAATGAATGCGACAAAAGAATTCCCAAACAATCAATGCAGCTTTTCTTGGCTGGTGGTCTCACCTCTTTGACATTGCATGTTTCTAATCTTGTTTGGAAGCAAATTGGGTCAGCTATTGGGAATGGTGAGGGTCCATTGCAACAATAACTGGCTCGCACGACTTTGCGGAAGTCTTATTTGGCATTTGTATGCATTTGTGCATGATTCTATCTGCAAACTTGTACAGAAGAAAACTCATTGGTCAAACCGCATGCGGAAGAAGAAGTATGTGCAAACTCCGTGCTTTGCAATACAACTCCTCCTCCTGATGGGACAAGAATGGCAGATCTCCTTCTGCTCTCAGTTTGATGTGTTTTTCAAGTTCCATGACTGTCTTTCTTAAATCTACCATTTTTGGTTCCTATAGATTTCCATAGATTTCCACAAGACTTCATTAGCAACTTGGTTGTTTCTTTGGAAATGCTTGCACGCGGGTTTTGCAAGTCTTGGAAAGGGTCATTTGTTCTGGTTCCTACCGTCCATGCCAAAATCTCAATGATCGAATAATGAATATCAATGAATGCTAGTTAGTTGATGTCAGTCGGGGATGAAAATCGGAGGAGGGCTTGGAATTTTGGGAAACAAGTCGGCGATGGAGCAACCAGAAAGAGCATGTCATTGCTGGTCATCATCCTAACTAGAGATTGAATTTGATTGAAAAAAAAAGAAACTAATGACTGAAACCAGCAATAAAAGCATTGGTCCTGACCATATTGTTATCCCCATGACACTTCTTTCCACATATTTCTTCAATAATTCCTATGAGTATGTTGCCACGTGCAACCAGCTGTCTCCAAAGCGCGACAAAAACAAGGTCCATGCACTAGACGCTCTATGAAGCAACTCTGCTCCTCGAAAAGCTTCATCCGTTGCAATCAGAGGCTTGGGTTTTCCAAGGACATCTCCTAGGAGTTCCTTTACTCCAGATTTTCCCTCCAGTCATCAAGCATGGCTGGAAAATCCATGAAAATCCACCATTTATATCCTCTTTTTTCCCAACTATAAACCTCCATTGACTTCGGGGATTTCCAGCTGGCCACGTTGATTTACCAGAGGCTAAAAGGAAATCTGGAACCCCTACAGCTCCGAACGGCTGCCTTCTGACCACCGGAAAGTTCACCCTTCAAATTGGAAAGGGGCCTTCAACCACAAGTTTCGCACTTCTGGACAGACTCCAAACTGTGTTAGGCAATACTTTAAACTCACCCAAAAAAAACATCTCACTGAATTCATGGGTTAGCCATGGTTAGCCCAAAACATGGGGTATTCCCCAATCAAATGGATTATCAGCATATTCCTCGTGAAAATTGCAAATTTGCGGGTGTGCCCGATTTTCAGACACACCCAGTTCATAATTTTGTTGCCATTCATGTCCCATTTTATATCCCCAAATATATCTCATAAAATCCCCATTGTTAACCCTTAAATGACCATTATTCATGATTATGCCACTATTATTCCCATGAATATTCCATGATACCCTGAAATCACCGTCATCATTTCAACCATCCAAGAGACTCCAAGAAGAGCTACCACTCCGGTCAAAGTCAGGGCGGTTTTCACGTGTCCTGGAGCACACTGGACGGATGCCAGCTGCAGTATATACTGGGATTAGCTTAAGGAATCCCAACAGAATACAACAGTTTTCCCTCTAGATTCCCCAAGTAGTGGATTTCCCGTTGGGAATACAACACATCATCTTCAGAAAATCCAGGTATATCAGTTGGTCAAATTCAAGTGATGTTATATATGTAGATATACTTCCCAGAAGTTCGCCTACTTGCCTACTTCTGTAACTACCAAGTTGCAGGACTTTGGCCACCTTCGGAAAAAATAAAAAACAACTAACCACCCGAAGGTTGTGCAGGTCCAACACGGTCCAACGATATTTCTTTTGGCTATCTTTGTCATTGAATCCTAGTGATATTTGAGTGTATTGTACACTATTATACAGTACATCATTTAATGTCAATCAGACACAAATTGTACGCAAACTATGTGCCAAATTTGCTAGTTCCACCCTGGGACTGTCAGAAAATGGCGTGCACCGAAATCCAATGATTTGTCCAAGAGGCCATAAAAAATGAACAGCATCCCCGATCCCCAAGGATTAACGGTGGATTAACCCTTGGGGAAAGAGATGCAATTCACTTCAGCAAATCTATGCAAATCTGGAAATTTCAGGCACTACCAAGGGATGAAGGCAAAATCTGAATGGAAATCCCATTGTATTATCCCCAGATCTCATTAAATCCCTTATTGTTGATGGTCTAATCACGGTTCTTCCATAAAATTATATCCCATCAATTCATAATTTCCCATTCATGTCTCATTGATATCCCCTAAAAATCTGATGGCAAAAAACCCATGCTCCAACCAGCCGTTGCCGCAAACCCTTGCTGTCCTCGCTTCCCCACGGTCTCATCACGCTGCATCACGCGATCCGCCGCCTTGCGGTGAGCTTGGTTGTAAATGGGTTGCAAAATGGCTTCTTCATGGACATTATATGGGGGTTTCCTAAAATGGGGGTGCCCAAAACTGGATGGTTTATAATGGAAAATCCTATTAAAATGGATAATTTGGGGGTACCCCTATTTTAGGAAACCTCCATATAAATGGTTGTAAATTGCGCTTATGTATATTAGCTTTGAAGTGGATTTCCAAAGAGTGTGTATCTATTTTTTGCGCTCAGGCATTTCCTTCGACATGTTGATGGGATTGATTTGGTTTCAGGATTCCAGCTGTGACTGTTTCGAAGTAGATTTGGATTAGGGGCGCAGAGGAAATGCCACATGATGTCCAGGTCTCAGTGACTGTTTGTTGGTGAAACAGCCATCACTTGTCACTTGTCAGTCAAACAAATGAGTCAACATCACCAGTTCAAAGCCACAGTCAACTATTGGCTAGAAAAACAACAGACACAAGATAAAATACACATCAACCTGCTTCCCTGAGCCAAGTGACTGAGTGGCTGGGTATGACATACAGTAATTCTGGAAAAAAATACTGCACTACCAGTTGCTAGTCGTCTTGCCAGAAACTCCATGGCCACTCTTAGATACCCGGCTCTTTTTCAAAGGATTGCCAATTGCTCTATACCATTCCCATTTATAGCAAAAGAAAGAAAACTTGGCTTAACATGGTTTAACCATGAGAACATTGACTACCCTTTCATGTCAGAACATGTCAAAATCTGTTTTTAGTATCCCCATAAAATACCAAACTCTCCCGTTTGTGCCTCGATGAAACTCGTTTCGAAGCTCTTGGGAGGCTTACCACGCTGGGAACTGCGACATGGAGCCAGGTCCTGCGAGGTTTTCTTAGATGCTTATAGAATCTTATAGATGTATATAGCACAGCTTGGAGGAGGGGATTGCTTTTTCAAACAATGGCGGTTCTATTTGTGGGGCCCAAGTGGGCCTGAAAATGGAAGATACCTCAAAATCGCAATTTTGATGGAACAAATACAGTAAATTCACTGGATTTTGATGATGAGGTATCAACTGTATCGACTTTTGGGGTACCCGGTACGAGTACTCTATTGTCAAATACATCCAAGGCAACTAAGTATTGTTTTAACAATTTAGTGTTGATTGATGTAACTATTAATTGTGCTCACATTGTTTCCAATTTTCCACAACCTGGGAGACCTTGCAATCTGTAAACCTTGCAATCTGCAAGAAAACATTCCTGCAGTGCAGCCCCGCTGTTGGGGGGTTTGAAAGTGATTGATTCTCAGAACAGGCCCAATACAAGCCCTAGCTTGATGTGCGGGAGCCTTTCGGTGTTGGTCCGACAGCCGTATGTGCATCCCTAATATTGATGGGCTACACTGACCATGTGCGGCTGCAAACGCAGCTCCAGGATGTCATTCCTTGTGGCTTCCCGGAAAACTGGCAACAATTGAAATAGAGCTTCATTTGCAAAACTATCCAGGGCTTGAGGACTATGTAAGTCCCATTTCGAAGATATTTATGAAATGAGTAAGTCGATTTGGACAACACATGTGAACCGCCAGGCCGCAAATTGTCGCAATGCATCTTTCTTCCAAAACTGCGGTACTGTAACCACCAAAATGATCATAGTTAGTTCAATCTTACTGGGACAAATAACTAGAAATCAATGAACACATTTCAGACAAAGCCATGATAACAGTGCTCAAAACCAATTTTTGTCCCTGATAATACTGGTTGCTTAAAGTTGGATTTCCCAGTTCATGGATATTGATAGTCCGATACTCCACTATACAGCAATTGCATAGTATAACATCCTATCAACGTCATCTTCAATCCCTTCCCCCCAAGATTAAACACCCACAGAAACCATGAGGTCTTTTAAAGGATCGGGGGATGGGGTTCACTCTTCAAAAACCAGCTCCAAGTCAGCACACCGTGACAACGGTAACCCGACTCCTTGATCAAGTACTGGCCATCCCCACCTCGAGGTCTTCAAACAACTCTGGGGTATGTCTTGAAACATGGGGACGATGTATGATGCGTAGCCATGCGTAGCTCACCAATGGCTGTTTAAAACAGGAAAATTATGGTAAATTGAAAATGAGCCAACGAAGAATGATATAACTGAAGAAAGTCTTACAAACAGACATGTTATCCACATTTTGCCTACATAGAAATGGGGCACATATGTGAGGGAAGGATGATGATCTTGAATCCATTGCAACTAGAGAAGCATCATTTTCAGACAAACTCGTATGTATGAGTGCATAGCTCGTCGTTTTCAACTTTGCAGCGGTTCTCATAATGCGGATGGCATGTAATGAAACTCTACCACAACTTTGGAGTCTCCCTCAAATCCTTCTGGACCTTGATAGGGATCCCTTGCATATATGTGGTTCCTCACTATATTGGAGAACTGTTCGACCCGTATATTTTTGCAAAACTCCCAAAATGATCAAAAAAACAACAAGTTGCAATGGAGGAAGGGGACCCACAGTTGCTAGTCAGTGTATAAACCCATTCAACAGAAGATATAGCCACCTTGAAGTCCTGGATAATATACATGCATATAAATACATATGAGTGTCATAAACCAACTTGCCAATTTTTTTGGGGGGATCCCCCTCCCGTAGTCTTTCAAACTATGGACCACTCCTACTTTTTTTCCACAACAATACACCGAGATATTCTGGTCCAAGCGACACAGGGTGTAGCCCAAACGCCTGTAGTAATTTCTCACACCTGGCAAGCTGGGAAGATGAACCACCAGGGTTCAGATGTTTCTCCAACATTTTCAATCAAACCCATATCTGTGAAAAAGTAGTAAACATGGATAAACATGGTGGATATTTGATGATATTTGTGGATGATCTAATTGCAACCTTAAGGCAAAACGTAGATCCAGAAGGCTGGATGGTCTGGGTGAAGTTACTACGATATCAATATTCCAAGAACTGGAGCAAGGGAACATGTTCAGGAAGAAATTCGAAGAAATCCAAGAATTTCATGCTTTCCAAAAAAGTGTCCTCACATCAATCCACTTTTATAAAGAAACGTGTTTTCCCATTGTTCACCCATTGAATAGTTGGTATCCACTGATAATCATACAAATTGTAATGTGTCAATCCCCATTTGAGTGGCTAAAACATCCATGTTGGATGGTTAAATCACCATGCAGCCGTGGATTTCCGTGGCCAAATACGCAGGAAATCCCCATTTTGGGATGGTGAAACTACCATTTTTGCTCCCGGGAGTCGCCTACTCCGGCAATGACTGAGATCTTCTTGAAATTGTGCGCCGCAGCGATGAGTTCGGCTGTGCCCATCAAGGTTTTGCCAATGCCTCGTCCGGCGCAATGTATGGCAAAGATGGGGACCTGTGCATGTTACCGACAAGATGTGTTTATTTGCATGTATACAGAACATGTATTATGTATCTGTATTTTACAAATGATACAAATACAAATTCTATGTGTATATATATATGTGAAATACACGCGCGCATGAAAGGTTTGCAAGGTATGCAAGGTATGCAATGCATGGGATGCAAGCAATATATGTAATGTATGTAACGTATGCAATGAATGGGATGTCGACGATATATGTAATGTATGTAACGTATGCAATGTATGGGATGTAGGAGATATATGTAATGTATTTAACGTATGCAATGTATGGGATGTAGGAGATATATGTAATGTATGTAACATATGTAACGCATGTTATGCGAAGCAGTGCAATGCGATGCGATGTCAGATAGGTGAGCTGAGTGGGCATGAGTGGGCATTCAAAGGAGTAAGCAGGGGGGGTCCCTACCAATGTTGGAGTATTTTTTCTGGATCCAAGGAACGATTAGGTACTCAACATATGCATCAATGTATTTTGATAATGGCATCCCCAGTCCTTTTGTATAATGAATATTGCTCGAATTTGTCTTAGCCGCGCCAAAGTTTTGGCACAGTCCCTTTCTTAGGTGGCTTTGGAGTCCAACTGACTTATCAGCAAATCAAATGGCCTTTAACTGGTTGGTGAATGTCAGGATTCCCATAACGATGATCTCGTTGTACTTGGTTTCAATCACGTGCAACGCAAAACATAGTCAAGTGTCAATGGATTGTTGTGGGGAACATCTACAGGAAACCATTGCTTTTACCCCCAAATGTACAGGTTTCCTGCAGATATTTCCTTCAACAATTCTAGGAAAGTGGGATTCATCATCTGCAAGGATAAGCACAGAATCTTTCAGTCACCGGCATGCGACAAAGCATTTAAGATTTTGGGCATTGGTCCCGTGAGCCACTGACAATATCATCTATATAATGATTATAATGGCTGGTCTGCCTATTGGAATTTTGAACATCATGAGTCTTGCGGGTGCGAGTAGTTGCAATTATGTCACAGACAATGGACATCCATCACATTGCATCTAGCTTGGGGAATCAATTGTTGCCATCTCTTACACCATATCACCACTACATCTTGATTCCAATCTCTATCCTGATCGACCTCCTTTTGGAATCTGACAAATCCATTCAACCGTCACTTTTCGATTCGAAGGCCAATTTCATCTGCACTGATCTTCAGTTAAAGTCAAAGTGATCATCTCCCATCTTCAACTGGACACTTGGTATGGGTCAAGGCAAAGGGTAGTGCCCCCAGTTTTGTTCTGCTTGGTTTCACAAACTCAGTCAACTTTAGATATATCACCAACAAAACCAATAGTTAGCCTATAGTTATATAATGTTATATATACAAAAACAAACTTATCCAACTATGTGGCACCCACCAACTTGTTCCGTTCCCATTGAAAACATGTGTCCAGAGTATAATTAATACAATCTAATTTCATGAGATGGCAGTTTACTCAAATTGGAGGTGCATCTGCTTGGTGACCAATTCAACCACCGCAAAATATTAGAACTACCATGGATCGGATTGGATCGATCATCATGCCAATCCAGGTAAATGAAGATGCGATGATTGTTTTCCAACCTCTTTTTCTAACCCCTCTGATTGTCATGTTGTTCAAATCATTTGATACCATTGAGATACCATTGGGATACAGAAAAAACATATCATTCAATGATATGTAATACCATGAAATATACATCTCATCATGTACATGACATACATAGAATCCCGCATACATACATGTATATACATACATGTATGTACATACATGTATATACATACATGTATACATATATATATATATACATACACATTATACATATATATAGAAAGTTACTATGAAAACCACCACGAATCACCATCTGTGATTCACCCCACCATCCCCTGTCTCCCTCCTCTCCCAATGTGCCGCGGCACCGATGTGCTGCGGTCGTTCGTCGTTGTCGCCCTTCTGCTCGGAAGCTCGACCTGCAGCCACCAGGGTGCCATAGACGTGCAGCTCGCGAATCAGCGCGCAACCGTTCAGCTCCTGGGTGTGGCACATGGGAGGCAAAATGGGTAGATGTAGAGGTTGAAATAGTTCAGAAAAAACATGCAATACCAAGAAATGGTTCAGAACCTATGTTCAATTTCAATCCAGAAGTTGAAGTTGTGAAAATATATATACACTCATTTACCGTGCGGGATCAAGCAATGCTTACCTGGTGGATCCTGGTGGTTTGGTGATTTTGACTCCCAGCATTCCCTTCCATTCCACCAAGCGCAACAGGTAAGCCCGGCACAAATGGTTGTTTTTCTTCGCATGCATTTCCTTCAATACGGTGATTTTCAACTATTGATCCCATGCAAAAAAACCTCTTAGAAAGATTTAGAAAGTCCGAAAGTCCCTTAGAATTAGAACCCAGTTCAATTCATGAAGCTCAAGTCGAGGATAATTGCTGGAGGTGTTGGTATCGTTTCCTTCGCAAGTTTGAAGCAAAAACAAATGGGGTTTAATGTAGCAAGCCCCCCAAGAATGTATCTTGATTCCCCGCTGCATCAAAGAGTGGAACCTACTGCAGGGTTTGGCCGCATCCAATATTGGCAACACCAGTCTTGGTAATTGCATACCATTCCTGGGCCATGGCTTTACAACTCGGCCTTCCTTGGAGCCATTCTTGGTATGTTCTGTATTTCATTGGGATTGCACCATTCATATAATAACGTGCATATACTTGAGTTTTTCACAATTTAACAAACAAAAAAAGCGAAGCGTTTACCCCCTCCATCACCCTCGCTATTGCCATTCAAAAACATGTAGAAACATTAGTGGGTGGGTGTATCTGAAAATGGATACCCATAAACGGCAAGTCTAATGAACAATAATGAGGATAAACCATTATTTATTTTGGGTACCTTATTTTCAAACAAGCTCACAATTTGAATTCCCAAGATTTCTTCGCCAGGTCACTGGGAAGATTGGGCTGGGCGCCTTGATGTCATCATTAAATCGCAACCGCAGCAGGCCATACCTTGAGGTGACATGTGCGGTAGGAACCCAGCAACGGTGTGTGAAACTGGGGTAATTGTCCACTAGTATAGTCCAATGAATAGCATAATTCCCATGGGTGGATTGGGATAATACAATTGGGATAATACAGCCCAATTACTCATCACAAATAGCAAATTCTGTTAACATCTACTACAGTAAGTGGTTACATTCCCACTATACATTGGATGTCATTGGGCTTGGGGTAAGTCCCCTAAATGGAGTCATCTCGCTTCCCACATGGTCAACCTTGATGATATGGACGACCATTGCGCTTAGGAACTGTCACATATTTGAACAGTGGGTTAATGTTGGTGATGTGGTGTTTACCCCCAGTTTGTAGCCCAATAATCTGACATATCTAAAATTATACATGCAGGGCAACAAACCATGCATAATACATAAATGAAAATCATTGAATAGAAACAAAAGTGACGACTTCCCTTGCGAAGATGTGCGAAGCCGGACCTTCTGACCGCGAGGCTTGGTGTCGCCTCACCCTCAAACATCCCGATATTCCTTTCTGTAAATCCACTCCACGGATGGAATTTGAAATGCAGATAAATGCAGTTACTCTTTGTTCCCAGCTGTTTAGATTCAATTAATTATTCAATCTTACCCAAACCATTGAAACAGTTTGTTACACATGTTTAAATGTATTCTTTCCCAGCTACAGGGTGGCATTGTCATCATCTGCCTCGAGCTCCTTCTCGACTTGCCATGGTGAGCAGTGGGTCTGACACATTGGGAAAACCGGACACAACTGTGGGAGATGTATGGAAAAGTATGAAAAAAAATAAGCAACATCCAAACATCAGGGGGTTTAGCAAGAGATGCAAAAGTATGCAAAAGTCATTTGTTGGGAAATCATGTGTTTGTCATAAACTTTAATTGACACATCCTACCCCAGCGACTTGACCTGCATCCCAGTTCTTGCCTGCACTTCCTGGATCTCACCCAGGTTGTAACCAAATCGTATAGAATTTATCCCCAATTTTCGTCGAGAATTGATCATTTGCTTTCACAAAATGCATTTTGAGGGCATCAATTGGAGGTTTCCTAAAATAAGGGTACCCTAAATCATCCATTTTAATAGGGTTTTCCCTTGTAAACCATCCATTTTTGGGTACCCCCCCATTTTAGGAAACCCCCAATTCGATTCAGTGCGTTTCTCCTCGGGCTTGGGCGTTGCCGCGGCCACGTCATCACGGTGCTTTGCTAAGGCCTCGGCTGCAGCCTTCTTCCGCTCCTGGCGGCTCCATGATCATGCTCAAGTAGCTCATGTGTGCGAAGTAGTTAGGAAACAACAAGAACACCAACAGCACCAAAAACAACAAGAACAACAAGAACAACAACAATATACAACAATAATAACTGAGTTGCTTAGCGGTTGGGTACGGAGGACAAAGAAGCGTTTTGACCAAACATTTTGGGTCCAGATTGCAACAAGCGTTTTGCACGGAGACCCCAAAGAGCAAAACGCTTCTTTCAAAATTATTGTGATGTTCACGGAGGTTGTGGGAATTTCGGCAATTTTTCACTAGGTTTTGGAAATGTCACCAGGTTTTCACCAGATTTTCACCAAGTTTCCACCGGGTTTCCACCAGGTTTTCACCAAGTTTTCACCAAGTTTTCACCAGGTTTTCACCCGGTTTTCACCAAGTTTTCAACAGGTTTTCACCAGGTGTTCACCAAGTTTTTTATTTCACCAGCTTTTCACCAAGTTTTTGACATTTCACCAGGTTTTCACCAGGTTTTCACCAAGTGTTCACCAGGTTTTCACCAAGTTTTCACCAAGTTTTCACCAGGTTTTCACCAGGTTTTCACCAGGTTTTCACCAGGTTTTCACCAAGTTTCACCAGGTTTTCACCAAGTTTTCAGCAGCTTTATTTCCAAAGAAGCGTTTTTTTCCCTTTGATGTAACTGCGAAAAACCTAAGAAGCGTTTTGTCTGTTCTCCCAAAAGCACAAAACACTGCTTCGGGACCAAATAGTGGTGGATCCCTGGAAAGCCTTCCGTAAGCAACTTACCATGCCAACAATAACAATAAAACAACCACAGCGACAACAACAGCAACAGCAACATCATAATCAGAAGCTAATGATCACTTAATAATTGACCACTATGTTTCTCCTCCTGTAGATTCACAATACGCGCTGAACAAGGCGTATAAGCTATAGGTATGCAGCAGACCAACCACTGATCAAATAACCTCGCAAGTTTCAAGCGATATCAAGGAAAGGAGCACGAACTGATGGGAACTGAGTGATGACAACAATAGCCATGGTCATCATGATGGTGATGATGATGATGATGATAATGATGGTGATAATGATGATGATGATGATGATGATGATGATGATGATGATGATGATGAACCAACACAAAACATCGTTCGATTTTCCAACAGAGTGTTTCAGCCTAGTTTGGTATGTTGATGCCGGGCAGGTGGCCAGGATATAGGGGATTGCCCGTCCACACCTCCACCATGTATATTACTATTTATAATATGATGTATATATATATAGAGAGATATATGATATATATATATATATCATTCAAATATATACTATATACATATATATAATATATATACATAATATATATATATACAGTATATATATATATATACAGTATATATATATATAATTATCCGAGTAGTCGTTGATAAGAATACAGTAATAATCGTCATCATTGTCATCATCACTGCCACCACCAAAAATCAATCATCCACAAAATGAATTTAAAAAACACCATACAATCCAAGAAAGGGATTTGGCAGTTGCCCAAGCATTCAATGCCCCATGCTGGTTCAGATGCTGGTTCACACGTCCCATCGGCGCAGAAGAACAGCCAGCTGCGTACAAGGTGGTGCCCCCCGGTTTTGTTTCGTTTTATACATAGCTAACTATAGTATACTATGGATATATGATATATCTCCCATTGACCCAACAGCTAGTCTAGCATAAACCAAGCCACCTAACAAACTGGCCCCATTTGAATTGGCATCAGCTTTTCGAAGGAAAGAAAACTTCCAATTTTTGACACCCAAGTTCAACCTGTGATGATATGCGGGGTATTCACAATGGGATACCGTGAGGGATACCACTGAAGGTACTTGAGTGCAGTCAATTCACTACACCGAAACAAACAGCACACGCACAAAATTGCCAACCTGATTGATGATCTTGGCATGGTTTCAATATGTTCTGCTATTTGGAATCTGCGTATCCAATTCCATTCGTGGCAAAGTATCAACCCCTGATCCAGTCACTTGGTTCGCCTCCCGCGTGAGGTTGGCGCTTGCGAGGGCTGCGGCCTATGAAGATTTCTGGGGAACTAGGGGATATATCTATACATATATATATATATATACACCATTATATATATATATCTTATAAAGGAAAACATCTATCCTGGAAACCATATGGGTTTGTCCAAAATCGTGGAAGAACATGAAAAAGACCTGAATCTATATGTTTATCATTGTTTATCATGGTTCATCATAATTTTCGGAATTGCGGTGTTTGGCAGCTTCAATCCTCCATTTTCAGACACAGCCGCTAGCATACTGGGATTGAACCAGCCAACTTGACTGGGACAACTCCTGATTCACACTTTCACGCCTGGATGCCTTCGGGATGTTCCCATGAGTCCTCGAAAAAGTTTACAAGCTGGTGACCCCCATGTTATGTTTGAACCCACTCAATTGCAGATGTATTCCCCAAAAACCCTCGTTAGCCTAGTTATAAACCAACGCCTGCAAAGCATGCACAGCAAATTATGTCGTTTTGCATGGAAGCTAAGGGGTCGGTGACTGGCGGAACATTAATAATTATCGTGAACCTTCTGGTTGTCAAGTGGGAGTTTGACCCTTTTTAATTTTAAAAATGAGTTCAGATTGCAGAAAAGCAAAATCAATGACAGGGTTGCTCCCAACCAGTTTTCATGATGGGACAACAGGCTACACATAGCAGGAACATGTATGAAAATGTCAGAAGTGATTTCCCGCTGTGGCTAAGTTTCACCTCTAATAGGTTGGAGATGGTTGGAGCAACACTAAATAAGTGATTGTAAATGGCAACACATTCTTGGCGCCTTCATTTCAGCCTGTGCAGCAGCGTCGCGAAGGTTCGCCTGCAAATGTGGACCAGAAACAAGTTACCATCCAGTAATCGAACCTGGCATTGGAATGCTCCCGTTTTTTGGGACATGATTTTATCGTATGATGAAATATATTGAAATATATCATGCCCATGATTGATTTCCGCAAGGAAGTCTACACTCAGGCCCTGGATGATTGAGATAAGGGGTAGCAGTTCTCAAATGAAATTGTCTCTATTTGGGGTCAATCAATTAATTGTTGTTCATTCTATCATTACATTGTCATGAATATGTGTGTTTTCATTATTGTTATATATTGTTATCATTATTGTAAATATAATATATATATTATGATTGTTGCAGTATTATTAGTGTAGATTTTATTTATCATGATTTATTTTGTATATATTATTGTATATTGATTACATTATATATTCCATGTGTATGTTGCCACTTCATTCCCATCCAGGTCCGTGACCGTCGACCGCCTACCAGGGGTCGCACCCCTGTATGAATCCCTCCGAATGTTGCTATGACCATCCCCCAACATGGGTTAATCTAATCCAAGCTTTTATCATGGCAAACATCTCATATACGTATGTATATATACATATATATGCATATATATATATATACATATGTATATACGTATTACATCACAAACTGAAGGGTTTCTATAATCATATAGTTGTATATAGAAGTGTGTAGATATCATCATGTCCAACAAATCTATGAATATATGTAGAATTCTATATATTATGTACATGTATAGGATTATTCTACAGAAACCCATTAGATTTCTGCAATAAATATTAGAATAATGTAGATAATGTAGAATTCTATAGAATTCTATATATTTATGCAACTGAAAAGACTGAATGACTTCTGGTTTAAATGTCCATTCCCATCCCCAAAACTGAAATCTGCCGCACCTTCCGCAGGTTCTTCTCCTTCTTGGTGGCCTTCTGTCCGCCGGCCAAGGCCCTCTGCGTGGCGCCACCCCCGAAGCCCCGATGCCCACCCTCGATCGAGATGAAGTACTCCCAACCACCTGGCGCCCAATGACTTCGGATTTCATGCAGTTTTAACGGGAGTATGATGAAAATTTAATGGGATTGAATAGGATTTCAGTGTTAATGGGATTTAATGGGATTTCATGAAATAATGACATAATGGGATTTCATAAACCTTTATTGGGGATGTGATGAAAGTTTAAGGGTTATTAAATGATATCTAAATGGGGTAAAATAAGAAAATGTAACCTGTTATTTGCTTTAACAGGACGACACGGGCTTCTGCACAGTGATCAATTTGTTTATGGAAATAATGTGCAAAGCGGAAAAGCTGGTGGAGTGGATGACAAAGTCCACTCGAAAATCTAGACATCCTAGGTTAATCCCATCCCCTGGATATCAAAGACCCTCTGTTCCCATGGTGTGCAGCGGGGTGTTTAACAAGAGAGGGGTGAGATTATGTAGATAATATATCTACATAAATGATAAGAACTACACGATATAGAACACGCATAGAATATCGCGCATATTTATGTATACATATGTATATATGTACATATACATATATATATATATATACATATGCATATATATATATATTCAATAAATAGATCCTGTAGGATATTGTATATGCAAATATGTGCAGTATATAATCTAAGATCTCCGCAGAGAACACATAATTAGCTAAAAACTGACAAAGGCTTTGTCGAATAGAAGTGTACAACCTGGAAAGATAAACACATGCACCAGCTGAAGACCTGGATCATAGTGGATCCCTTCCTCTCAGCAAGGTTTCTTCAACTTGCTGGGCCAATGAGAGATTTGGGATTTGCTGATTGACCTTAATGGGAGCTATGGATTTCACAGCAAGATTGTCTCATCTTCGGAACTCTAGGCTTGGGTGATTTGTCGAATTGGCGTCCCGTCTCTGCTGCTAAGTTGCCGGAAGATCTGTACTCGCGAACCTGTCACCCACCAACGCTGTAGGATGGCCCCGAGGCACTCAAACAAGGTGAGAGTGTCTTACAGCCCAAACATAGTGCTAACCTGGGATCAATCAACCCATAGTTGAATAACAACTGGAATGGTCATATATATGTAATTATATAATATATATAATATATATATATATACATATTATAGACTTGTAGATATATGGTATATATGGAGATCCATTGGATATAAATCAGTGGTACATATATATAAAACAAAACAAACACAATCGTAAAGATAGACTAGCTAATCATTATAAGCGGTGAACCATTTTTGGACTGGACACCTACATATCATGTAGGAAACCTAGGAGACCAGGTACGTTTTGTGGTGTGCCAGTTGGTCGGGCAACTTAAGGTATACATAACTAGGCTAACTGTTGAACTAGGCAAACTGTTGGGTTATGCATAACTAGGCTAACTGACTGTTGGGTTAATGGGGAAAACATCGAACTAGTTTGCCAACTGGGTTCAACCTGGGGGGTACCACCTTGAAAGTAATTAGGTTGACAACCCCTTTTAGTTTAGGTCACAACGGGCGCACAGGATGCCCTGGAGGGTGCAGTAGTGGCTTTTGCAACACCTTGACCATTGGGTGGGTACCATTTGTTACCAAATTTTAGGAGCTGATGACATCACGAGTGGGGAGTCGTACCCTGCAACCAATCAAGCATGGTCCCATCACCTCCCGCTATCTTCTACAACCTGGCAATGAAAATGCCACATCTACATCCGTGTTTCATTACCAGGGCGTATACCAAGCCTGACTCACGAACGCCAACAACACTGTCGGCATTGTGTCCAGCAATACGCCCTTGGTTCGATCGTTACCTATCCCATGTTCTTCCATTAAAACTTGAAATGTTCCAACAAACCATGTGCAAAACTACCGGAGGGTACCCTTTGGTACTCAAACATGGTTTGCTGGAGAATCCACCATTTAGTTTGATGATTCTCCTATCCAAACCTCCATCTATAGGGGATTTCCCAGCTAGCCATGTTTGATTGCCAAAAAGTATCCAGACTCCAGTGCCGAACGCCGCATCGCCTTCAAACGTAAGCCATCAGCTGTCTCAGGCCAGTCCCGAACCTGCCAGTTGTCCAGCATCTGTTTGTATCAAACAGGTAGCCCGGGTAGCCCTTAACTTGGATATCGCCGGGAATGTATCAACACTGATATGTGTATATTGATGTATATAATAATATAATTATATATATATATATACATTGAATTACTATATAAATATGCTATGTTCAAAAGTCACACAATTTGCAATTATTATAGATACATGTTTTTCTCGTGATTCCAGCATATTACAATTCTTACGGAATGTTACGCTGGAAAATCAACCATCGTGGCAATTGTCCTATGAGGCGATGATCCAATTTGTGAAGTAATTTGGGTGTTCAGGGGGATATGTCGAAGTAGTTTACTAGTTAACTGGGTGAAATTGAACCAACAAACAGAACTGGGGGCACCAACTTCTAGAGTCACAAAAAGGCCGCAGTAGTGTATAATTTAAATAGTATATATATACAAAACGACAAAAGCATAACAAAGCTCAAACACTGGGGTTATCACATCTATAGCCGTGTGATGTCAACCCGAGATTAACATACCATGGTTGGTTCAATAGCGGTTTCCCCCGCAAGAGTGATAACTTGCTACTTGAATGGTACCGTCCTAATGATCAATAGCTTTGGGGTGTAGCAAAATCCGGGGTTGGCATTTATTGACGCCCATCTAGAAACCAGTTACTAAAATACAATAATGAAATCGACACCGGTGTATACAAGCGCTACTACGAAACCAGTATAGTAACTTAGTTTGCTGGGGTCATTGTATACATATTATATGTATCTATAATTTATACATATATATATGTAAATAGGTAAAAATGTATATGTATATTTGTATGTATAATGAGTATATATATATATACAATGTATATATATATATAATGTATATATAATATGTATATATATATAATGTGTATATATATATGTCATGTATATATATATATATAATGTTTATACATAATATACATTTGTATAATATGTATGTTATACATACAAATATGTATGTACCTATATCTATATGTATATCTACAGTGTATATCTCAAATTACCAACATCATATTTACCACCTCGGTTGAAAATGACATCCAAACCATGCCGTGGCATTCGCCTCCCGGCAACGGATGCATCGGCAGCACTGGCCGCGCGACTTCAGGACTTCCTTTGGCACGGAGCCGGAGGCCCGGGAGTAGGATCAGGCCCATGAATTCGATGAGATCTATGTGCTCGATAGAAACGAATCTAAATGAATCTATTTAATCTATTGTATAATACTATATGATGCTCTACAATTATACTATGTTAGACAATGTTAGACATATTAAAAGATGTGATGGCTGAATGTGGAGAAACACATGGAAGATGTGGCCCACGGGATGTAATGGGATGATAAAATAAAACATATGGCCCATGAATCATGAAAATCTACCATAAATGGATCATAGACTCATATAGATCAATGCAAGAGCTTGAAAGAGATGGATTTGATTTGGACAAACTACAATCAAAGTGTCTTTATGAATTACCAAACATGCATCTGGTGCGAAATTTACTTTGGCATGATGTGGATATATGTGGATAAAATTACCGTAAATAGATCTGGGTAATCTGCAACAAATGGATCTGGATAAATGATAAATCCCAAAGCAAATGTCAGCCATGGTTGTGATGATTCCTCAAAACCAATCATGATTATGGTCGAGGTAGCAGTGAGATTGCCACAAAGCAACAGGATTTCACTCTGTTTCACTAGCATCTTTTCATCTGACCGAAAGGAACGGTCCGGTCAGATGGCACACGAAACGGTACTGGATGGGGGATCACCGTATCGGGGGCGATGGATGAATCGCACTAGATGGATGTAGCTTTCAAACAGTGTTTTTTTGTCCATCGCTAGGGTAGATTCAACCAGAAGCCACCAAAAATGATGGGGTGTAGTCCCAAGAATGAGACGCCTCCAAGCTGCTTTGGATGGGAAAGAAGTCATTGCAAGTCAGATGCACCAAGAAACAGTAAGAAACATGATAATGGTGCTGATGATTATGATCATGAATATGAAGATGATGAAGATGAAGATAAAGATTATCATGATGATGATGATAATGATGATGAACAACATGCTCATATTTACCAATCACAAAGAAACTTCTGCCATCACCAAGGAACGAAGATGGCCTGTCGCAGGTTGGTCAAGGAATTGCCGGCCACGATGGACACCTCTGGGATATCTCGAATCACACCTGGGAGGCTGGTGTCACGTGGTTGATCAACATCAACCCATTGTCATTGCCAGTATTTAAATATGTAATATATACACATGTTCGACACCATAATGTATATTTATTTACATAGCGGTGTAGAGACATATACACAGGCATGTGTATAGACAAATAATTACATACGTATCTATAAAGGAAGATAGACACATTACACAAAGACATCAAAAAAAATGATATGTATACCCATACACATGAGTATCCAAATCTAAAATCATCATTAGTTCCAAACAAGTCAGAAGCCAGCCGATGCTTGCCGAGGAGCGGTTGAGTCGAATCCAAGGATGCACCTCTGCCTGGGAGGGATCTCCGTCATGTTCCAATGGGGATTGATCGGGATTTATGGATTCGAACCCCAGATACTTGTTTTGGGAGGAAGACAAGGCTAGATAATTAAGAAAAGGTTCCCTCAAATTGACATAGACCCTGCCAAATAGGGAGTGGAAAGATTACTTTCCGCTCAAAATTGGCTATCTTTAGGGTCTATGTTAATTTCGGGGAAGGTAATGGGGACTCTCGGCTGTCCACATCCATTTGATGATCCAGTTCTCCAGCACCGTTGACAGGACCGCTAGAGCTTTTGTTTTTGAAGGCGTCAAGCCCAATGTTCAACCAACCGACCTATGTGGAGAAGGTCTTTGCCGGAAGAAGCTTCAGACAAGCGTTGACCGAGGCTTTTTCTATGTTTGGGCCGACAAGGTTGGAACGGCGAGGACGCCTGAAAATGAAGTTTGTGTGGCTGGAAATGATGATCCTTGCTGGACCGAGGAGAAGTTCAGGTACCAAGTGCTGGGAGCATGGCCAGAAAAGTTGTGGAAGCAGCGGAAATTGTCCAACCAAGTCTATCTTTTCAAAACCCGCGAGGGCGTCTTTGGCCGCGAGCGGCATCTGGAAGCGGTTCAGGAAGAGGAGGATCGATTGGAAATTGCTGGTGAGATTGAAGCAACCACATCTCGCATCAGGTCGAATCCAGCTCTCTACCGTCCTTTCCCAGAGCGTCCTGAAGTTAGTGCATGGCTGCATCGCTTTGCTGGGGATTTACCTCTACAGGTTACAGGTTGGAGCACCGTCCAAACTGTCCCACTGACAATCATGCGGACTACGGGACTACTCAGGGATTAATTGGGAATGTTGTTATAGGACAAGGATAATATCCATTCGATCCATGGTTTGGCCTGTAACAATCCCACCCCCCCATATCTTAAACACACCCAATAAGGGACCCACAAACAAATAGATCCAATACCAAACCAGGGTTTCTATGGTATTTAACGTTAGGTGAAACGGAGTGGTAGGGATGGCCTGTCTCACTCATCTCAAGATCTCAAGATCTCAAAACATGGAGAAACTTTGAGCAACTTGGTTTGGAGGCGCCAAATTATCATCAATATCACAGAAAACAGCACATCACAAACTAGCATGCTACTTTTGTGCTGGCCAAAACCAATAGGAAAGATTTCTAAGAAAATATGTTGAGGACTTCAATATGCAAGGAGCTGCCATCCTCTTACCTCAATCCGAATCCCACGATACCTGTTGGGTTGTTGTTGTTGTTGTTAGGCACTATCCAACCATGGTTAAATCCCCATGATTCGCGAACCACATCAAATATCTGCAGGGACAGTGATGGTCCCCTGGGTATCAGTGGAGCTATCATAAACACACAAATACAAGTTGGTGCCCTGGATTGTTAACTTTGCTCATTGGGTAACCATAGCTAGACTAAGTAGGCTGAGTTTATTTGGGAGGATACTCTATAGTTGCGAACTCATCAGCAGGATGAAACACACAAGAAACACTTCCAAGAGTTACATCACTGGCGCGCACGCGCCACCCTGTGGGGTTATCCAACATCATATTCTCATGATGACCACAAGAATGATCATGAATCAATAATGCACTACTTCAGATCATGTCACTTCCATCAAATCATTATATAACTTCCACCAATACTATATATACTGTATAATTCAAAATATTTTCCATACCACTAACACCAACAAGCAATTCACATCATTTAACCATATACATTGCTGGCAAACCTCCCAGTCGCGCCAGTCATTCACTTTTCGTTTCCCCACCTTGACACGCGCCAAAAGCTCCGTGAGGAGCCTCGGATCCTTTTCCGTGTAGGGGATGTACTTCCCCTCCTGGCGGATGTGGAGCCCACCTGTTTACGGCGAACGTTAAACCCATGGGAACCGGTCTGCGGTTTATAGAATTACTGGTGATTCATCGGGTATGTTTTTGACCAAAATCATGCGTGGGTTTGAGTGCTACTATGAAAAACATGGATTGATCATATTCATATATTGACAATAATCATCTATATGAATATATGTTTACAATAATCATCTATGGATAATGATCATATCATATTCATATATAATGGATAACCATCATGGATTGTGGACTGATGATGCTTATTACAAATATGATTGACGATATGTTTTTCGCTACCATCCTCCCCAACTGACAGGATAGACCCTGAAACCCGCCCATCCTTAGGTTGGAAAGTAGTTCCGACCCCTTGAATTTCAAGGTCTATGTTGGTTGGAGGATACCCATCAAAAGCATGGCTCGACAATGGGGGAGTTGTTGAAATTACTTAACCAGCACAATCATGCACAATCATTGTATTGTATATCATCGTTAGGTTTAGGAAGCGCATACTTTGCAATGTCGAAAGTATTCCAATAAAGAACGTTGGCAGGTTGCAACAACTGTCGGCATGTCGCATGATGTCACCATAGAGAAACTGAGGTTTCCATTGATTCCACCAACTGACATGACAAGCGGTTTGTGAGTATAGGTATAGATACTGGATCGGTTAATGGTGACACACACACACAAGAATATGGGAATTTACCCTCTGGCTATTTAACATAGCTATGGGAAATGCCACATCTATAGACGAATTAAAATGATGTACTGTACCTATATAGACATAGTGATGTTCATTGATTTTCCATAGCTACGTTAAATAACCACAGGGTAAGCAATGATGATACAATCATCTCCCAGAAAGAGGGACTCCTTCCGACCAAGCGCTGGAAACGGACGAATCACCATTTTCAATGGCAACAAAGTGGATGTTCCACTGCCAAGTTCGTCAATAAAGAAGTTGATGGAATATTCACTCAACAAACAAATTAATCGAAGTAAAGCTCTTACATGGATATTGCGAATCCAACCAGGGCACTGTTTGATCACGACCCATCTAGATTAGTTTCGCAAGTCTACAATGAAATCCAGCGTAATCCAACATCATATGAGCTGCATTGAAGGGTTTCAAGTTTCTACCTTCCTTGCCCCGTTCGAATTGCAAGCCCGTCCTTGTACCAAGTCCTCAATGAGCCAAGAGTCTGAAGAAATCACACAACAACTAAAACCTTCAACCAACCAATGAAATTGTGTGGGAAATTGAAACTTGAAATAACGAGACTACTACATCTATCACACATTATCACACTATTGAATACAGTATCATACCAGACAGCATCAATCGATGTATGACATATTCAGTACATGGGTCATCTGATCATGGAGCATAGAAGCCTTGGCATGAACAAGTTCAATGGGAATAACACAAAAGTGGATCACCAATCTGTGTTGCCTTTGACCTCAGTTCCCGCATCACATCAACAAACGCCGCTGCAAACTAGCCACTCGATCCGTGTGAAGGGAGTCACTTCCTGACATCAGCGGTGAGTGGACGAACCTTCCATCAACAACCACTGGCAACGGGGGTTGGCCAGAATACCCATGTCACAAAATCAAGCCACATACCCAACCAAAATGATGGTTGAAGGGACCCAATGTGGGGCTTTGCTTTCCAATAGTATGGTCTTCGTCACTCTTCGTCGACATATCGAAAAACACAGGAAGACACACCTTTGGGATCCTTCGGGAAGGTATGCTGTATCCTTCTGGGACTCAGCACTCACCCTTGTATTGTGTGCGCATCCTCACTTATTACTTGTTTAAGCTTTTCCGCAGGTCCAGTACCAAGTGAACACCTGAACAAAGATAAGAGAATAGTCTATCGACTGGAGTTGTTGTTTTACATTATTTTAGTTTCTGAAAGAGTTTATATCACTGTTCATTCGTTTCCATCTCTGAGAAACGACGTTGCAACTTTGGTTTTTCCATCCAGCGCTACATCCCTGGCCCTGTTCGCCGTGCGACGTTCGACGCCGGCCGAGGGACACAGGGGTAGATCTTCCAATGATCGGCCTGCAAATCCTCTCCATGGAGCACCTGCCAACCGAGGCAACCGAGGCAACCGCTCCCTGCTGTTTAAGACGAAGACATCAAGGATGCCGAGAATATTCCAAAAACATCACTGAGAAATGCACATCCCTTTCTGAGAAACCAATGATTGGTGAAAATTTGAGATTTCACTCAGACAGCCCTTTAGGCAACGCTGCAATGTTGCAGAAACACACAGATGTTTTTGGGTGCTTGCGTCAAACACGTGTGCTGTTGCCGAGTGATTCGTAACGCTCCATGAAATTGCTGTATCAATGTATGATAATCATACGTATATGTGTCACAGAACACAATACTTGTTTTGTATGTAATCAGCGTATATACAGAAAATGTCTCAGTGTATTTAACATATGTGATTATGTGTGTATGTAAATAAAGATGTAATTATATATATATGTATACATATGTAATATTATATATAAATATATTTAAATATGTTTATGTATATACATAATATATATATATATATATATATATATGTATATGTATATTATGTATATATATATATATATGCATGTATATAAATATATAAGTGTATATCATACACATATATATATATATACACGTCCTTCCATCCTTCAAAGTGACCGCACGTCCTAGATGGATACCGGTCAAGTTCGTCCCAAGTACCATACCACAGCTTTTCACCGAATCCCATCTTGATCATATCAAGGTATATCATGTATATGACCCACTACTATAAGAATGATCAACATGACATATCACGACATGATCTTGAGATGGAATTCTGAATCCAACAGTCAAACAGAAAGTAATCCTGTTTCCACAGACAGCACCATCCCAGCGATCCCCATGGGGCACATCCTGAAACATCTCCCAATCCTTCTCGGTGTCCGAGTTGGGCAAATCAGGCCTGGTGGGACCCCAAAGACTACCGCGAAGAATTCGATATCCGATATCCTGCAACACAAGCTAGCATTATTTAGTTGGAAGTTATGTAAGGTATGTAATTCTATAGACAGATCATATATAATATATCATATATCCACTACATCCAATTAAGTTCTAGCCTACAAAACAATAACGTCCAATATAACGCATATAACGAACTATAAAAAAGAAAACACGTTTAATATCGTAAACAAATACAATACAACAACTAGTACGAGTAACATAAGGTCTCTAGGACAAGATAGCATCTAATGGAAAACAATGTAGTAGGATACTGTATCATTTGTGGTCATTTGTTGTGGGCATATTTCGTAGCAATAAGAACTGTCTGATCAAACAGAGGTAAAGAACAATGTTAAAACCATAGTCCAAGTTCAATAATACTACAGTAAATTGTACACGGACATATGGACTACAACACAATCCAATATACTATACCATACTATACCGTACTTTACGAACATATAATATCGCATAACATGATGTGTACAAGTTGGTCTGACAAAATACAATATGATAGAGAAAACAAACTATGATATCCTCAAACAGAACATGACCTTTGTGTAATGCATGTTCTATATAATTGTTGATTACTTTCTGACTATATCATGACATGTCCACTGGCAGCAAATCAACACATAAATACCCTCTGGTAATCAAACATCTATACAAGGAGAATTGCCCATAAAACTACCCAACTCACAATATGCCTTTCCTGAAGCCCAAAACTCGTCATGTCCTGGACAGCTCTTTTGAAAAAGCTGCCCCTGCTCTCAAATGACCCTCAAGAGACCATCCAAACACAACTCCGTTCAGATGTGGCCAGCGGTCAAAACCTGATGATCACCCTGGTAAATAGCAAATAGCTGTTGAGTGCATGTTCATTCTTCCCAAAGATGAAAACAAAGCATAGGTTTTAACCAGTTTAACCCCATGCCCAAATTTGCTTGGTCCTCCAAAACTGTGAAACTTCACCATGCTTCGAGTCTTCAGCCGAGGTGCATCAAATGGATGTCCACCTTAAAGCCAGCGATCTTCAACAGGCGGGTAGCCCTCACTGCCTCAGCTCCAATGCTCAACATCCACTTCCTGCAAGGTATTCACCAGTGCTAACCATCCATGGTGACCCATTGTTTTCTAGTACGACAATTTATGTCGCTCCATTCACTTCTAAGTATGAACCATACATATAGATAGATTGGATTTGATTAGATTGGATAAGATTACGTAGATTAATATAGATTTAGATTTGATTAAATATATTAGATCTTATTCTCTATATCTGTATATCATTAGATCTTCATCATCCCAACCTCAGCCCTCCAGATCTCCGAGGTACCGCAGCACGGTCGTGCCCGCGGTTCACGAACTGCAGCACGTCGTCATGCGTGTGCTGCACCCCGATCTGCACGCGTGTGCAGCCGTAGCGGCGCAGGCGCCGCAACTCGGCTGGGGTGATGTGATCCGGACGAGTCTCCTAGGTGCTGGCAATGAAACATGCTGGGCTGCGAATGGGAAATCTGGGGAAATTCCGAGGTTTGATCCTCATTCTACTTGCAAGCAACCGTGCGCAGGAATTGTGTGGTAGCTTAAGAAACATAGTGTGGCTAACTTTTGGGCTTATGGGGATATATCGAACCAGTCAAGTGGATTTATAGACCAACTTGCAGCTGGGGAGGGGGCACCACCTCGAAAGGCATTCCCTTGAGTAGTTATATTGATCGACCAAAACATCGATGCAGTTATCAGGTTATCATTGGGCAAGTAGAGATGGAACATCATCAACAAACATATGCATAATGTGAATCCAGGATTAATTAAGACATCCCCAGGCTGTTTTATTGGGGGGATGGGGTACCATTTTGGTAGCAATTGATTACCCGCCAAGAAATCAACCACTGTCTACAAATCCAGGGTTGCTATGTATACATATGCTAATAATCTCTGGGGATGTAAGATCCAGCGATGGCAAAACTGCGGACCAAGCAGCCAGGGTAAGGCCAATGATCTTGGTCACAGCTACCTGCAGTGAAAGTTCTACTCAATAAACACTGACACTGACGGATTTTCAAATGTGTGGCTTAATTGCTTTTGTGTGTTTCTTACAAAAAGTCTGATGCAAAAAAAAAAAAACATCATTATTTCTTCTAAGATTTCTTCTAAGATTCTATATAAATAAAGACTTCTAAACCAGTTCTTTGTGTTCAGAAAACACGTATATCATATCAGAAGTTTGCAAATCTTCAACAGGTGGCTTTGATCTGAGACCATTGTTTGCTTTGGCAACGATTGAACATACCTGCTGGTATGGCTTAAGCTAACATTCACCAAGTTTTTCGCCCGATGATTACCCAAGTATCGGTTTATTGTGAAGGTTATTTCTATTGGTTAATTTCAAAATTGCTGGATAGCTAAAGTCGTTGTTCAATATATGTACATATTCCTCTTGGATCTCCTCTTATCATTCATACCAATATCTTGTTGAATTACTGGTAGTATCCCCCCACAGTTGTGGCCCTTTTCATTTGTCAGTTATGTGCCTTAAGTCAGTGTCTGATAACCCCATGTAGAACCATTGATAATTAAGGGCCAACTAACTGCATGATCCCACCATATCCCAAGCGCCCCAACAGTCGCGTCCCAAGTTGTTTCCACTGCCGTCCGCCTCATTCAACTGCTGCTCTTCCAGCCTGGGCGCCATTTCCACAACCGCACAAAAAGAAAATCATGGACTTATGGTTGAAGTTCCATAGCTGATTGTTTATCAAGAGTTCAGTAGGGTATACATTGATATTTATTTTAATAACATATAATAATATATATATATATATACACTGTATATACATATATTATACATATATATATATATATTATACATAAAATTATGTGTGTGTGTGTGCCGGTAATGTATCCTAGGGACACAAAATGCTTACTGCTGCACTTCCAACATTGTACTCATCAAAAATAAACCACTCGGCCCATGAAGTCGTTGTGACACCCCCCCCCCCGTGCTGCCGGTGCTGCACCCACAAGCCCGCTTATGAAGCACCAAACCGTAGATATATATATATATATTATCATATCCACTATAAACATCTATAAACCACACAATTTTACATTGAACCTATGACACTTAATAAACTGGAAACCTAATTGCATGTGTGTATATAAAAATACATTTACATATGTATATGTCTGAGGGTAGAATTCCAGCCGGTTTCCGGTTTCCATTTTTCCACCCCTGTTGAAGAGATATCCCTCTTGGCGGACAGGAAACAAGGACCTTCGCTCTCGGATCCGGGCGGCTTTCTCGCCTCTCTCCTAAGGCAGGACAGCAAGTTGTCAGATGCAAATGCACAGATTGCTACGATTCTGTATATACGTGGATTGACGGATATGCATGTATGTATATGTATGTATGACATATGTATATATCATTAAACATATAGCAGAATATTGTGGATCAAACTTTGCCAGCACATATCCTGGAAGAAATCTGGAGCAACATGTATGATACATTCATGTTCATTCATGTTGGACCTTTCCTGAAGTAGGGGTGTACAAACATTCAAGAGAATTACCTGGCCACTGACAGCTCATACCAAGCCCTATTTCCAGCTCTGACTGTTGAAAGCACCAAGCTCAACCACCTTGCTGGATACGTTGTTGCCGGCTATGTATGTATACACAATTATTTACATATATTGTAGATACTGTATGTGTGTATTCACTCAAACGACTGAATCAAAACTTTTTCAAAACCAAGTCATTTATCTTAGCTTCCCTACTTTCAAACCATGATTTTGAAACAAGTATTATTGAGTAGCCTGAGTAGCAAGTGACGCTAGTGACCACCATCCCCAGGTCGCTCCCAGTGGTCCCAGCGCCAAGCGACTCCCAACTTGCTGAGATCTTCGTCGAAGGTGTTGGCCGCGTAGAACAAATCGCGGCAAAACTCCTCCTGAAAAGTGGCCAAGTCTCACTGAGAAGTGCAGGAATGTGCTGGCTTTTTTCAAACATTACCTACAAACAAATACTGGGGGGGCAACACTCATAGACAATTATATTGGTGTATATGGGTGTGTTGTGTATATATATATATATTATATGTATATGTGTATATATATATATACGCGCAACCTCCCCCTTCTGCCCCAGCCCGTCAACATTGTTTGTATGTAGATATATCATACAACTACATCATAAGGGATCAAATCCCCCACCCCCTCTGAACAAATATGTTGAATGGTTTATTAACTTCCGCTTATCTTCATAAGGGATCAAATCCCACACCCTGTTCTGAACAGATATGTTGAATGGTCTTTTAACTTCTACTGCTTATCTTGACAAGGGATCAAATCCCCCACCCCCTCTGAACAAATATGTTGAATGGTTTATTAACTTCCACTTGATGATGATGATGACGATGATGATGATGACGATGATGATGATGATGATGATGATGATGATGAATATGAATATGGAGAAGAGAATATGTTTTGGTATACTTGAGTATTCACATGCTACACATATGTAAGTAAGTCTAAATGTATGCATAATCGAGCCCTGTCATATTTAAAATGTACCTCAATCGAGCCACTGATATACAATATCGGAAACCTGTGTATGTCACCACCTGTAACCCTGCTAGTTCCACAACTCTGCTGATGCGGTTCTCTGACATATTGCTGACATTCATAGTCCATGCGGGATAAACTCTTTTTCGAACGGCTAAATAAAAAAAACGACATCAATAAATCTCAAGGGATTTCCTGCCTTGCTACACAAAAGAACAGGAGACTTTTTGTTTAATCACTTGAAAACATGGACGCTGAAAAATCCATGCCATTCACCATTCTCCTGATAGTCCCGAGGGTAGTGGGACCAGGTTCCACCCAGCACAATGATCTCCACTTTATCCTTGGCTGCACCATGACTTTAGTCACCACATGTTGTTGCGACGGTGGTGAAGAAAAGAAGAAAGTCACTTGAAGCCCCACACATCCTGCTATGGACATGGTATATATATATATATATATACACACACACCTGAAAACACACTTGGAATCCATCAAATTTGCAATTTCCACATGGAAAATCAACGTCCATACCGCATTAGTCTGGCTCCATGTCAGTCTTTATGCGAGTGCATGGTTTGGATGTCGCTGAAAACTGCGAAATCATGATTGTCCAGCAACATTGGTCTATTATTGCTTCACAGGGCAAAATGAAGGGGTCTGGTTTTTTCTCCAATTCCAATTGTTGTCAGCATTCATGAGTTATAATAATATGATTATATGCATGTTTACAGCCTATTGTATTTGCTTCAGCAGAACACACCAGGTTGCTTCCCTGATTTTGGAGCCTCCTTGGAAACTCAACTGTCCTTCCTCAGAAACCCAGCGTCGACAGTGTGGCCCTGCTTTGCAAGAGTTCCAGCACGGTCGTAGAACTGCCTGTTGCAAAGGAATTGAATTCAGGAAGACAAACAACCACCAAGTTGGGCGTGTTCTTCAGAATCCTTCAGAGGTATTTTTTCCTTGCCTTTTCATATTATTGTCAAGTAAAATGAAGAACACTTAACACACATGAAGGTGCCATCAGTATGGTTCAATCATCAAAGAGCGAGATCCAAAGTGAATTTGCGATGTCTACCTTTGCTTCTCAGAACTGGAGATTGTGTTTCGTGCCTATGTTGGTGAATATGCCCGTGCTTCTGGACAGGACCAGGTGTTCACAATGTTTCAAGGATTTGACCAGATTCAGGGCTCATCTTTCATAGAATAAAGCAAACAATCTCTTGATAAAGAGGTTTCTCCCAGTTTTACCATCGATTGTTTTTTTTTTTCAAGCGTGGGTTTGTCTCAAAATAGGATACCACCGCCATCAAATTTGATGGTTCATGATCAATTTCTCTAGTTAAAGTGCAATTTTGGTGGTATAACTACCCAACTCTAAAAGATGCATAAATAATCAATATTCAGGTATCCCATCTTTAAAAAAACAAATGTACATATATGTATATACACTATATATATATATACATATATGTACATTTGTTTACATATATAATATACCCTCTGACAATCAGACAAAGCAGCCTGGCACTGGAAAATCCACAATTTATTTCGCTGACTTTTCCAGCTATAACTCAACATTCAGTTCGGGGCTTTCTCAGCTAGCCATGGACCTGCTTTCCGGATGCTAAATCCCATACCAGTGTCAACCAGTATATTAACCACGATTAACCATTACGCTCTGGTAAACGAACATAGCTAACTATTGAAAACGGACCATTTCTACATGATTTACCAAACCTAAAAATGGTGATTTTCCCATAAAAAATGGTGATATTCCCATAAAAAATGGTGATTTCCCTATTAAAAATGGTGATTTTCCACAGCAAACTGTTAGTTTACCAGGTAATCACCAGTGGCAATGACCAAATCCTCACTGCTCTTCCGCCTCACAGGGTCGAAGTCGTTCTGATTGGCGCGGGCCACTGCCTCAAGCGCGCGGGGATTCGCAAGACATGGGATGATGTGATGATAATGATGTGTATGAAATGGTATGTCTTGCGAATCACATCACACATTATATATAGATGTGAATGTATATCATGCATGCATCTGAAAGGGTATGTGTGAAATATGTAAAATGGATTGTGAAATGGTATACTGTACGTGAAATGGTAAACGTGAAATGGTATGTAAGTATGATGTAGGTATACCCTTGAACATATGCAATTCATAAATGTATCTATGTTTGTATGTTTGTATGTATGTATGGATGTATGGATATATGAATGTATGGATGTAGTGATGTAGTGCATGCAATGCATGCAATGCATGTAATGCATGTAATGCATGTAATGCATGTAATGCATGGTGTGCATGTGTGCATGTGTGCGTGTGTGTGCCTGTATGAATGTCTGCATGTATGCATGTAGGCATGTGGGCAGATAGGCAGGCAGGGAGGGAGGCAGGCAGGCAGGCAGGTAGGTATTGTAAAATAGTAAAACGATGCATAATATATATATATATATAATACACGTAGATTATACATATACTATACATTAAAATGCTAAGTTGATCATTTTATACTCACTGAACACCCGACAAACAAACATGAAGAACACGCATGTTTTTATGTCATGGGTGCTGGTCTCGTTTTTCTGGAAAAAGGAATTTGGGTGCCTCTGGGAGACGGAAAAAACCAGGTGTTTTTTATATGTAGTCAGGTTGCAAAACCCTAGCGAAATACCAAATGCGGCTAGCGGCTATGAATATGGTGTACCACCAAAATGAGAATGTTTCTAGACTATCTAAACGGCAATGCCCTGATTTTCACCGCTTCAATCCTCTTACTCCTGAAGACCACTTTTCTCATGAGATTACCAGTCAAACACCAGGTCACCATGTGCTGGTGCAATCCCCCATTTTCTTGTTGGTTGAGGCCCTAATATTTTCTGCCGAAATCCCAATTGGTTGATACCTCATATATACCCATATACACCTACTATATACCTCATCGAAAATGGCTAATCCATTACATACCCGTATTGGTTACACCATGATATACCCATTATATTTATCTGGTATTTTTACCAAGTGTATAACCCATCTTTGGTCATTTCCACGGTGCGCGTTTCGCCGAGAAACGGGCTCGGTGCTCAAGTAGCTTCGGGGCTGTCCTGGCTCATCAGGGCAGTAGTAACCTGCGGCATTTTGAAAGCAGCTGGTTGAGCTATGGACTGTGTAACTGGATAATGGTGATTTAATGGTGATCAAATCAAAGCTTTCCCATCCCAGTTGTGTTTGTTGGTTTATACACCATCGTAACTATAGTTCTGAGTATCAGAAACCATAATGTGATTGGAGTTAGGTTCACCAACTTAGCAAACTATGGGACACCATCTTGATGGTGGTTCAAAAGGATATAATTCACCAACATGGGATATACTGGGAATATAATATCTGAGTGGTTACCCTCCGGTGACATAGAGGTGGCTGGGAAAATCGAGGACCAGATGGAGGTTTCTAGCTGGGAAAATCATCGAACTAAATCCGGGATTTTGCTGCAAGCGACGTTTGATGACATGGAAGGGGGTAGGATGATCATCCCAATTTTGCTTTTGTGCTTTTTTTCGAACTGAATAAGCCTTATTGGTGGTTTGAAAGCATGGTCATTAGTCAATTGAGGGTTTGGAAAAAAAAAATATATATATATATATAAAGCATAAACAACACATGTTTCCAACCACCAACCAATTGAGATACCCGTCCCATTTTCAGGTCTCTGTAACGTCTATGTCAGACACATGTTCACAAAATACATCCACAAACTTGGCCGAACAAGGCATAGTTTTAGCCTTAGCACATCATCTGGTTGCAAGGAACCCAACTTGAGGGTTTCCTAAAATGGGGGTACCCAAAAATGGATGGTTGATTTCATGGAAAATCCATCTATAAATGGATGATTTGGGGGTACCCCTATTTTAGGAAACCTACACTTAGATTCAATGGGAGAATGCCAGGAATGACGAGAGGGCTCTCTTTCTTCACCATTACACACCATTGACAAACCAATGTGGACAGGAAGCAACAGCATGACAGTACCTCAAACAGGCCACTTGATAAAACATGACAAAGCCACTGTTTATTCCAATAGGCTCACAAGCCTGGTGCCAGGCCACATGGTGTGGCTCATATGCGCCAGGGTCATCCATGTTGATACCCTCATAGTCCTTTGAAGTTTCAGTGGGATATGAAAGTTGCAGTGGGATATACTATATACATGTTCGAAACATCTTTGCAAAAAAAGTAAAGTTGCAAAGCCATCAAATTCGTCAAAAAGCTTGAAACTCTGCAGGACAGCGGCTATATGGTGGTTTCCATACATGGGGATACCCCAATAGCTGCCACTTCACTTGTCTCCACTCAGGAACAACGGTCACACGGCCAAGCAACAGTCGTTGGGACAGGAGAAGCGGCCAGGAGCTGTGACGATGGTGATCACAACAACCTGGAATGAAGACCAGGGGCATTAGAACGAATTAGATTTAGATCATTGCAACATGAGGGCCCTTAGTTAGTTAAGTTGGTGAACATAACTCTAATAACTATGGTCTATGATACTTATGATCTTATATAATTTTAGCATACTATAGCTATATTATAGGGATTGGAAACCAACAGGCGTAACTGGTGGCCTCACATTGTAGAAACACATGAAGCAGCAAAACATACGAGTACCAGGGGGCGTGAGAGCCCAGCTGAAGGTCCGGATTTTATCCTGAAACGCTTGGGATATGTCGGTAGGCATCATATTTTACAGATTCCTAAGCGAGAAATAATGGTCTAATGGTTTGCATCATATTCCCTTCCTAGCCATCATTTCTTGTGAGATGACGAGGTCGATATAGTTTGGTGGAATGATCCCAGGACTTGATCAGTAATATTATATTGCAACTGGCTTACCCTCTGGTAAACTAACAGTTTGCCATTAAAAATGTCCATAGAAATAGTGGATTTTCCCATTAAAAAATGTGATGTTCCATAGTTATGTTAGTTTACCAGAGGGTAATCCTGTTTTTTTCTTGTCATAATCTACTTGAGCAGGATTCAGCACCTGAGGCTGATTTGCCTTAGATGAGTCCACTAACATACCTGAGAGGTGTATCCCAAACCAACGCAGTGTTTAAAATTGTAGCCAGGAACGGAGGCTCTCAGAGCACCCAAGTTCATCCATTGTTTTTGGCGGCAAACCCTAGTGCTTCGGGGGGCCCAGCCTATTTTGAGACAACCCAAATGGATGAAACCCTGCAACCTTACTTGGAGGATCATCCCGCGGCTCGAAGGTGGTTGGTAACCCTGGTGATCGAAAGTTCCCGTTCAGTGGCTCCCATTAATATATCCAGTTAACCACTCTTATCCCATGCATATTTATACAATTTTATATGCTTATCATTGGGTATCCCATTAATGTCACCTATTAAGTGATTTGCTATCCCATCAATATAGATGGCTTACAACCATGTGTGTTAACCAGTGGGCTATCCGTAGAATGGTGCGAACCCAGTGGCCCCAGAGTTGGACCTCACCGATTTCTTGGTGGCGATCCTGCGACGGCTACAAACCCTGCATGACTCTCAGTTTGCCCTGGAACATGGCCCATTCGTAGATGATTTACCTATTGATACGGGCAACAGGGTAGTTTGTCTTCATCTCAATTGACCAACAGAATTCAATGTGTGGAACATATTGGAACATATCATTGTTATCTTAGGTTTTGGGCCTTCCCTTTCACGTTGACGGACTGATTCAGATACCTGAGTTGGAGGTACCTGCGTACGTTTAGGAATAATTAAGCCTTTGAAAGGGAGAATGTGATACTTCTGTGGTTAAAGAATGGAAGGTGGTCTGTCTTTCTAGGTCAACAAGACCCGCTTGAGATCGCGCACAGTCAAATGAACATCTGCTCAAAATAGAGGACAACAAGAAACAAACAAACCATCTTTGAGAAGACTTTGGGGTCTCAACTTTGGAGTTATGTTGTGAGTTTGCAAAAGGGGCTCCCACATGGTTTTCAGGGTTCCGTATCATGCTAGTGCATCGAGTAGTGTGAGTCCCCAGGATGCCAGAAGAACATGGCCACTAGGACAAGTTCACCGGAAACCTGCATTGTATATTTATATAGTTAATTATACCCTCTGGTTATTTAACATAGCCAATAGCCATGGTATATATGGAAAATCCCCTATAAATGGCGCTTTTAATGGGAAAATCATCCAAAATTAGAAATTTCCCATGGCTATATTAAATTACCAGAGGGTGTATATATATATATATACATATACATATATATATATATATTGGTGTTGGCAAGTTCACCATCATGTCGCTTTCAAGATGTTCTTTGCAACAAAACAATCATGCTTTGCAACTGGCATCCTGTGGCTCTCATCCCACCAGGATCCACACGGCTCCTTTCAAAGGATGCATTCTTCTGAATCTGCCCACTCTCAAGCAGCCGATAGTACGCACGTACGATCCTGGGGCATTCGCAGCGAGCCAGCAAATGCTATTGTTGCGGTCATCTTAATGGAAACAACGTGTCAGAACTGTACGTAGGTGTTTTGAAACCTGCAAAATAACAAATTGTGCATTGGTTTATGGTCACTCATTCAACTGGCATGATATAAAACCAAGATCCAACACGTCTTATAATTGTTTTTTACAAACATAAACCTCCCATCAATCCAATATCACTCTCCATGTTTGGTTGTTACATCATCACCTTAAGTCGCTAGATCCCCCGTGTCCGTCCAATCAAAAGAGGCCCCCTTGATTTCCATGAAACCAGTTCAAATCGTACCTTTCAATCACATGGTTTGGGTGTGCAATTCATCCTAAAACTGAAGTGGAACCATCATTCCAAATCTAGTATACAAATTCTCCATAAAGCCAGATTTACCCTTCGGAATCCCTTCGGCAATCAAACATGGCGTGCTGGAAAAGCATTCGTTCCGTTCGATGATGATTTCCCTTTGACACCTCCATTCAGTTCAGGGATTTTCCTTCCAGCTATAATCAAGGGTGCCTGCTCACCACAGGAATCGTAAATGTGTGAACCAAGTTATAGCTGCACCAATAAACTGCGTTGATTTTACCATATTTTACCGATGATTCCTGGGGTGCGCCACCAGTTTGACCCAGTTTGAGCCCATCATCTCCAAGTTGCTGGGGCTTGGATAGGGTGGTCTTGAACTCGCGTCGGACAGCCTGAATACCTTGGTCCAGTCGTGAATTCCATAGGGCAGAATTCCAAGGGTTGGGGGGACTTACCCGTGTTAGCCCCAGTTTTGGACAAATCCATACAACTCGTATCCTGTATGCAACTGATGTTTTGATTCAGCAGATTGTAAAGCACTTACTGAAAAGGATCCAGCTGGACATTCATCACAAAGGATCATGTCAATCTACATCTATGGCTCAATTTTAGCCAACAAACTGCTGGTTGTCTTATGTGCTTACGTCCTGCCCAGCGACGGCTTTCGTATTCCTTCTCCGACTTGAATTCCTTGGAAGAATCGGGTTGGTTGACATGCAACCCTGAATACATTGGTGGATTCCTGAGAAGGGATACCTAAAACAATGACAGAAAATACGACCTTGTAATCAAAGATCGCAACGGAACATCCAGCTTTTCTGATTTAAATGCCAAGTATTGCCAATCTATGAGCATTTCCTATTGGATTTGTCTTAACACCTCAGGGTATATAGATCATAAAAAGCTTGCCCCACGGCTTGCAGTCTGCTCTACTGCTGTGTTTCAACAAGAGCCAATGATAAGAGACGTGTTTTTTTTTTGGAGAAAACATGACATCAAGGATAAGGGAAATGTGAGTGTTGCGGCATGGAACATTGTATGTGTTTGGTGTTTTCCACCTCTCCAACCTATATCCACGACTGTATCCCAAACATCTTAGTCAAGTGGCAAAATCTCTATATATGTTTGTTTTCCCCCAAATGGGGATAGAAAGGACAAGTCTCAAACCACCAACCCAGGCTCTAGCTGCCCTGCAACAAATACATGTATACAGTACCGTATACATAGCAGAAGTGCTTCCTCATTTACAGCCCCCACCCTCCTCCCGAACAAAACAAGAGAAAAAAAGTCTACCGGTCTACCCAGCAATTAGCTCATCTCATGGTCTCTTGCGAAAATATAATATAAGTATATATCAGCCGCTATGAGACACCCAAATTCCATGGTTTATTGTCGTTTTCGACCTAAAGCGTGCAATAGGAATTATCTTCTACTTTTGACAAACTTGTTGGTTATGTAACTCAAGATCCTCGTGTCTGGCTTCGTTGTTGCTTATTCTCGGGTTTCACATTGGGTTCAGTACATTAGCACAACAATACCACCTCTTGAATTCAACATGAAACCAGAAAAAAAACGGGCTCTGGAAATTTATGTTTCCACTAGGACAGGATATGACATATGATAGTATTGTGACAGTTTGGGGGCCTCCAAGTAAAAAATGTGAGGTGTGCCCTCCGGTAATTTAATATAACAGAGATATCCAACACCCACCATTTGTAGATACTTTGTTCTAAAAAAAGTTGGGCTTTCTGTATTGTTTTCTTCCGTAAAGCCTCGGTGTGCCAAGCCTCAGAGCCCGACAGCAAAGATAAGACGAACTGCTCGTAGCCCTCAAGTTCCTGCTCTGCCACCTGGAGATCATGGGAATGATTACACCACAGTTCCATAAAACACCATGGCTGGGGATGATTATTCTCATTAGATAGTTTATCAAAAAAAAAACATGTTTCACAGATCAACTCATGATTCTGGCCTAATTCTGTTCCGTAAATCACCTGAATGTTGGCATAATTTGGGGATGATTCCTGTTATGATCAAATTATGAATGACGTCGTCAAGGTGATGACGCAACATCATCTTCCCAAGGGCCCCAGGGCCACGGGGAGACTGAGACTTTTGAAGTATGAACATACGTTTGCTAGACTTCCCCAAGTCTCTCGCAGGTAATGATGGCAAAAACATGCAAAAACAATAATGAGCTCAAGTATGGGTTTTAATGAACCCCAGCTGTTGGTTTAAACCACCCCACATAGTTAGTTCGATATATCCACCATAAGTAATCATAGTTAGCCTATGTTTATCAACTTACCTATCTTGGGTGCCCCAAATATCCAATGTTGGCTGGTTTTTTTACCACACTAACAAACCAGTCATTGAGCCTTTTCACAGTACCAGTCATTCTGAACCAGTTGCAGTTGTTTAAGGAAGAAAAGGAAGGGACGTCTCACACATGAGTTTCTTTACCCGTTGGCCAATCATTCAACGTATAGAGTGTAGATATATCAACCAATTTCAAAAAAATGTGGTTGTCTTGCGAAAGCGCAGCAAAATCACTTTGAAAAAGACTTTCAGTCATCAACCCTGTTCAAACCCTTAGCCATCGACTCCAATATTTCCCTGTCAAATTTCACTTTAATTAAACACTTCATTCATCGAAATCCTTTGAATTTTCATCGAGTCACTGGCTGCGCGTGGTAGGACATCCATTCCTCGCATCCCTGCTCGAAGGCTCTCAGGTGCTTGTCTGCAGCTTCGGACGTTGTGACCACCTTCCGCTGGGGAATGGCAGCCCTTCAGGTGGTATTGATGGCACTCACTACATGTCTTAGTTACTGGGGGATTCAGTCCATTGCTAAACAACATGGAGCATGAGACATGGAGAATAAACATCTCCAGGATAATGCATAAACGCGGGACGTGTGAGTTGTAAAAACTTTTTGTGTCTGTACACCTCTTACACTATTCAGAAATCATATGACCAAATACAAGAAAGCGTTCGTGGGGTTTCCAGTTTTTACAAAAAACATGTTGTTGACATTGTCTATTATAGCTTGTCACAAAACTTGATGTTCCAACCCAACCATTGTCTTCAGCTGATTTTACATTGCCCCTTTGAAACCAAACATGGCAATGGAAGCCCCTAGGTATAGTGGAAAAAAACATCATCCCGGCCAAGCCTGCGCAGTCGAAACGAACATGGACATTCAACAAGAGCCACTTTATGCGAGAATGTACAGGAAAAAAGCCGCAGAAAAGATCGCCCACCTTGACCACACCAGGCCTTTACTACTACCGTAAGAACCCCTCAGTGTGGACACACTGTTTGGGGAATGTCAACATTTGATGATGTGTCATCATTTTCGCTGTTGGTCCATGACCATACCTCGATTTTTAGCCATTTTCACAAACACTGTAGCACCTCGTTGCTTGGCACCATGTGCATCTTTCCCATCCGCGCAGTGAGGTATTCATCATTCATGGTCACCATGGCCACGGCGGGGACTGGATCGCCGAAAATCGGGGCAACCAGAACAGCATGGGGGCAGCTAAAATATGTTTGAATGAACTGATGAACCCACTTGAAAGGTTTGTGTTTTTCAATGCTAAATAAACGATGTGGAGGTAGGGGGTGCCAAATTTTAAACATCGAGGTATGGCAACTTATGGTCAACTACAAATGGTTTGGGCGATTCCCAAGTTGATCCATACCTGGAGGATCTTGTTTTGACTGACCATGTGGCTGGGATGTGACTGATGTGACTATCTTCAAATACCAAAAACTCTCTGTGGCTAGTTCTTCCACCGTCAACTTGACTCATCTATATGATACAACTTGAGCCACGAGGCTACTGGCGCAGATGTCCAATTTCGCGCCACAAAATCACTGTTGATGATGGTGCTTGGTAATAGCTGTATAACCATGGGGTTTTCCACAAATGGGGGATCCCCAAGTCACCATGGGTTTCAATGCTACATCATGGTCCAATGACTGGAACGGCATCCCCTAGGCTGTGCAGCTGCGCACGAAACACTGCAACAATGGGGACGACCAAATCACGAAGAAAAAAAACGCAAAGATCTTCTGGGTCTTGTGGATTCTTATGGTTCTTAAATTTTGACCGGGGCTGAGTGCCCTCATGATTTGAGCGACAGAATAAATATACCAATATTTATCCCGATGAAATATCACGAAAAAATGTTGGTTTTTATTCCCACATAACTTTGTGGGTTGAATCAACCATCTTGGTACCAACCATATAAGTTTGTTGCTTAGAACACACTTTCCCTAATGGCTGTTGAATTGTCCCAAAGCTTTGGAGGATTTGAATCCCAACTACCCTCTGGTAAACCAACATAACTATGGAAAATCACCATTTTTGTGGGTAAATCCACTATAAATGGCCATTTTCAATAGCTATGTTAGTTTACCCTAGATTCCCACTGTTTTTTTGTGGCTGTAGATATCCATGATGACTACATCCCAATGATATCCCCAAGCCCTGGCCCCTGTGAACAGGTTAGTGTTTCCCCACTGACTTTCTTGTTCAACGGGTCAGTTTGAGGGAACATGTAGAGGAAACCATGTTTTTGTTTGTACATTGCAAATACTGGTTTCCTGATGTTTCCTGTAGATTTTGCTATACATGTTCCCTTCGTCTAATTCTGAAATTTGCCATCATTCTTGGCTGATTTGTTCCCTTGGTTGCATCTCAGAATCTATCCCATGTATACCTGGGGCCACATCGCGACTGTGTCGCCATATTATTATGGTCGGTTTCCTACCGTATCTCGATACATTACAATACAATGCTTACCCAACATATTATGATTCTGCTTACAGTATTTCATGAAACATGAATACTAACAATACTTCCCCAAAATTGTGGAAACAACATCCACCATGTAATATAGCATATACTTGGGAATTAAAACATATGTGTGGGAGACGTCCCCCCATCATTTGGAGTGATGTCCCCGCTGGTAGGGTGACATCCTCAGCGCTGACTTTGGTCGCCCCGCGAGCTCCAAGTTCTGCGTTCTCAAGGTTTGCACTGAAGCCTGAAAATGCGGAAAATCCAAAGAGAAAACACCTGATTTACCCTAGGCTCTTAGGGTACACTAAGATAGATGTCCAAAATGGTGTGGTGGGTGTTCCACATCTATGTTAGTTCACCTTGATTCGCAACCAAGGTCCAGTAGTAAAATCATTTCACTGGAACCCCTTTTTGTTTGGGTTTCAGGTTATATTATTTGGTGGATGTAAATCATGCGAAATCCCCATTGATTGTTGACAGGTATATGTTCTTCATGGTTCAAAACCTATATATGTGTGGTCCTATTTTTTCCATCGTGGCCAATCTTGGAAATGTCCCTCACGAAAACATACAGTGAATTAAACAAATGTCTTGTTCGGTTGGTAACATATTTCATTATATTTCAAAGTAAAGTACTCATCCAAGGTTGACCCAAGGGCTCCGGAGTTCTATCCTCATGGCCCATACCAACACAGTAAGGCCACCCAGGCCAGGCCATCCGAGTGACATTCCGAGTACAATCCCGCATAACTGGAGGTTTTAATGGGAACATCATCTGTAAATGGGGGGGTTCCGTTGCCATGTTTGATTGCCAGAAGGTATACATAAATCCGCCGACCCCTGCCGCCAGCAGGGGGAGCGCGTTAGAGGAGCACTTACTAGCAACAAAGGGCTAAATTACCAGCAACAAGGGGCCAAAAGAGANGCGCAGGCCCGGTTCGTCATCCAGAGCAAGAGACGTGGCCCGCAGGCCCGGTCCGTCCCTCATTACCCTGCTGCTTGAGCGTGGCAGAGGCACCGTTTTCGTTGAGCCTTACCGGCTGGAATTGAGCCTTAACGGCTGGAAGTTGAGTTGAGCCTTATTGAGGCTTAACGGCTGGAAGACCGCCAGTTTTCTTGTAGGTTCAGAAAGCGACGTTAGGCAGTGGGGGCCGTGGCGCGCAGGCCCGGTCCGTCCTTCAGGGCCCCGCTGTTTGGCTGTGGCGAAGGCGCCGTTTTTTGAGCCTCAATGCCTGGAAGACAGCCAGTTTTCTTGTAGGTTCAGAAAGCGACGTTAGGCAGTGGGGGCCGTGCCCGCAGGCCCGGTCCGTCCTTCAGGGCCCCGCTGTTTGGCTGTGGCGAAGGCGCCGTTTGTGGGCCTTGGCGGCTGGAAGACAGCTAGGTTTCTTGTNGCCCGCAGGCCCGGTCCGTCCTTCAGGGCCCCGCTGTTTGGCTGTGGCGAAGGCGCCGTTTGTGGGCCTTGGCGGCTGGAAGACAGCTAGGTTTCTTGTAGATTCAGAACGCGGT
>BGPT01001617.1:42761-55611 GCA_003297045.1 Symbiodinium sp. clade C Y103 | reverse complement strand
GGTCCGTTCTTCAGGGCCCTGCTGTTTGGCTGTGGCGAAGGCGCCGTTTTTGAGCCTTGGCGGCTGGAAGACAGCTAGTTTTCTTGTAGGTTCAGAAAGAGACGTTAGGCACTGGGGGCCGTGGCCCGCAGGCCCGGTTCGTCCTTCAGGGCCCCGCTGTTTGGCTGTGGCGAAGGCGCCGTTTGTGGGCCTTGGCGGCNGGCGGCTGGAAGATAGCCTTCAGGGCTCCGATGTTTGGTTGTGGCGAAGGCGCGGTTTTTGAGCCTCAACGCCTGGAAGATAGCCAGTTTTCTTGTAGGGTCAGAAAGCGACGTTAGGCAGTGGGGGCCGTGGCCCGCCGGCCCGGTCCGTCCTTCAGGGCCCCGCTCTTTGGCTGTGGCGAAGGCGCCGCTTTTTGAGCGCCTGGAAGACAGCTAGGTTTCTTGTAGGTTCAGAAAGCGACGTTAGGCAGTGGGGGCCGTTCAGAAAGCGGCAAGTAACTATTGTGGCGTTCGCCACGGATCCATCTCGACATCTCAGCTGTAGGAAAGCCACACCGAGTGCGTCACCCAGCTTGAACCTCTGATTCTGCCAGGTGCTCAATGCGCTCCCCGGGAAATCTAAGAAGTGAACAGTTCCAGAGCATGAATCGAGATGTGTCAAGTCTGCTTATTCAACTTGCAAATGATCTAAATTGATGAGCATGACGATGTCAAAGGCTTGCTATGCAGGAGTTGCACGCATGACACACGTTGTTTGCATGGTGACAAGATGTGACAAGCATCGGCTGAGAGTTGGGTTGTTGATCTGACAGACTTGTGATGGATCTGCAAAGAGCCATGAGAAAATCAGCGGAAAATGCAGTTTCACTCGCTCTGGCAACATCACTCGCACAGGAGAGCTTCTGTCTTGATTTAGCCGGATTGATTCTACATTGATCCCAAAGTCCATTCACCGTCATTCACTAATTTAGTTGAACCCATCACGGACACGGTCTACAAGCTCTACAGGGTCAGCTNCGTCATTCACTAATTTAGTTGAACCCATCACGGACACGGTCTACAAGCTCTACAGGGTCAGCTCCAGGGGTCGGCGGCAGGGGGCGTAGCCCCTTAATATACATAATACATCATAATACGCTTTGCTCCCAACAAAAACATATTTCCATTCATAATAATATACCATAGTTCGAATTTAAAACACCAGTAGGAAACAACCTTTGGGGATCAAATATTATTCCTATTACTTACTAATATATGTTTTGAACATGTCTTTTCGAGCACATGTCTGCCTGGATGGCACACAATGACTGACCTTCAGTACCAAACCATGTGTGCTATTTCTTGGGGGTTCAAGCAGCACTGCCCGATTGGAGAAAAAATAACTCAGGCTTGGTTTGCCATTTCTACATACATCTCTCACCCTTTACTTGGGATGCTTGCTCAATCAGGGCTCATTTATTTCAGCTTTTGGTGGGTCAATCAACTTGCAGGATCATCTCACGTAGGAAGTGGTGAATCTTAGCTGATTCCCAGGGTCACCACATAAAATCCCGATGATCCTTCCGCCGCAGGCCCTGGCGCTAGGGCCATGATTTCCCATCTTGGTTGGAAAATCACCATGGTGACACCCATTTAACAATCACCACAACTGCAACTCCAAGAATATATCTATACCCCTCAATCAGCCCAGCCATTTCATGAACCTAACAAAGCTTGAGTCCACCAATTCGGTGCACAACAATACCATGTGTTCAACCAAACTTAAACTAAACCATACTAAACCATCCATCTGGGTAAACTGTAATACTTCATAAGTCTGAACAGTTCGGCCAGCTATGGGGATCATTTCCCTATATACATTCACTATGATCCCAGGCTTCGAAGGGTTCGGTCATCGCCACCCGGCTCTGCTGCTCCTGCCTCGCTATCGTGCAAGCTCTTTTTGAGCCGCTGATTCTCCTGTGCCAAGCCTCGGACCTTGGTGAGAAACTGAAACGCCGTGGAAAACGGGGAAAACGTGGAATGATGGATGAACACAACGAGAAATATGATATACCTGGGGGTTTCCATCGAGGTACCCCAATAGCTGGATGGTTTATTGGATAGTTCTAATTATACAACTGAGTATGATGAGGGCATCTTTCATGATTGTATAACTGATGACAGTGATAATAACGTATAATAACAATGGCTGCCGCAAAACTGCAATATATAAACATTTGGAATTTGATAGCGCATTATGATAATGTTATAATATGTTATATATGTGACAAATTATGACTATACCACTTACCAGTAGCACAAATGACAATGATGATTATGATGACAACGACAACGACGATCTAAGTTGAGGAAATGCAAATGTTTTGGATCCGCATTCCCGAAGTAATGGCAAATCCAACAGGGAAAATTGTGATCAAGGTGTACCCTATGTTCAGACAACCCCATATGAGGGTGTCTGATTCCCAAGCCAAAGAATAGAAACGCAATTCATTCCGTCTAATATGGCCATTCCTCACATGAGATATCGCCAAGTTTCCATTCTAACTTATTGTCCAATGCCACATTGAAAGTTCTGTGATATTCACATTATTCATGGTAGACTTACACTTCCTTAGTGACAAGCTACGCAAACGATCCTGAATTGGAATCCCTTGATGTTAATGCAGAAACGGTAGGTGTTGTTGGGGTGGTTTTAATGGGTATGACGATGGTGATTTCACCCCCATGTGATACAACAACGGGTTGCTCCAATAATCATGGCCATATACCCTCGCAAATTCGTAGGTATTGACCTATCCCCATGTTTCTGGGCCCATCACGACCCACTTTTTTGTCGCGGAGCTGAGACCCAAAGCGCCCCATGGCCACTGTTGTCGTAGGGAAGCACCCCAACCATATCATGGCTACCCATACTCCGGCAAAAATTGCTTGACTATTTTGGCAATGTGTATATATATATATATATATGTGTGTGTATGTATATATATATATATGCGAAATAGATACATAGTATGAATAGATACATAATATACCTAAGATTGAACAAGTGTAGCTATACAAAAATATATTCGTATGATGCAGTCAGCCAATGGACCTATCAAAGATTTCCAAACTAAGTTTTATTCACCAATCTGCAGTTAAGACTGTGACATCTGACCTGCTTACCACTACCTGGTAGGCGTTTGACAAAATGAAGTTTGTCTCATCGTAGAACCATTGTGCATTGTACTAACATATATTTACATTCAATATATACATACATGATGTACGTATAATTCCCTCTGTATATACAAATGTATATATTACAATTATCATCACTAGCATTATTGTTTTTGATAATTATGGACATATAATATATCAACATTATTGTTATTATGTGTTATTCCTAAGTACTGAATGTCTGATGAGTCTAAGCCAGAATGTAAAGATATGATAGATTCACCTACATCAAATGATGAGCAAAATCACCCAAGCAGCCTGGCATGTAATTACATAAATATACTAGCATAATAAATGGTATATGGGGAATGGTTAATTTCTTTTCCGTTCAAGAGGTGCCACTGGCGGCGCAGAGCAGTTGGATCTATCTCCGACTACAACTGCCGCTGGTATAGCGTGCAGTGGGATATTTCTGCACAAGTGGCAGCAGCAAGTAGTGGACATTTCAAATGTGGAACAACTTACTGGCTGCAAATTTATGTCAAAGCATGTCAAAGCACAAACAAATCAGAATTCACCAGGAGCCCTCATGCTGACACACTTTACCACTGGTTTCAACTTTAACTTATCCTACACATATTTGAGAATTTCCTAAAATGGAGGTACCCCCAAATCATCCATTCTTGGGATGTTCCATTATAAACCATCCGGCTTTTGGGGTACCCCCGTTCTAGGAAACCTCCATTTGGCTGCACATCTTCCCAATGTTCAAACCACCAATCACTTGCTTAGCAGTGGATGTCAATGCATTCCTCCCGTGCCCCGGCAGTAACAAACTCCACCGGTACACCCCAAATGAGTAGATCCGGTCCTATAGGGCCTAGGGTTTAAATGGGGCAACTCAATATCAGGGGGATCCGATTTGATTTTGCAGTACACATCCTCACACTATTGTTTGATCCCACGTCCTGCTGCTAAACCACATCTCATGAAGCCCTTGGGGCTGCAGTGATACGCTGAAGTGAGAAGCCTAGCTAAGTTTCTTGTCAAGTGGCGAGGCAATCATTGGTTTTTGGACCTCATAGTTTTAATCACTATCGCTAGCACTGGGGAAGCAAGCATGGCTGGAGGTCGAAGAAAACGACACTCAGCTATTTTGACGTCTGCTGAAACATGGCCCTATGAAAGGCAGGCTAAGCACGGGATAGCACGGGCAAACATGAGGTATCATGAGGTAGCAATGCAAGAACTGAAAAAGGAAATACATCACAACATACACAACGTTTGCATCTCTGTACAGGAATGGTTTCCATTGCCCTCATAGTCATCCAGAGTATTTACCAAAGCTACCCAGTTTGTTGATTTGCCGAGCAAGGTTTATATATATAGATACAAAAAACAGATACAAAAGACATCAGAATGCCAGAAAAAAATGGAGGATCTTGGCTACGACGTCGATGTCCTTTACGCAAACCTCCACGGATGCCCATGCCTCACACGACATGACAAGAATCTGCAGAGCACAGCAAGGGGCGAGTCGGTCGCAGCACTTCTCAGCAGGTGATTTCAAAGCATGGGGTAGCATTCGTTCATGGCCGATCTTGGACCCTCTTCCCGCCAAGAAAAAAAAATGGATAGTAAAAATAGGTAATTTGTAGCAAAAACAGAGACCCATAAAGTACCAAAGTACCCATCCAAGGGAGACCGGTGTGTTTCATCTTACTCACAGAAGTAGATTGTACTCTTTGTACTCTTCAATATCCTGGATTTTTGTTCTTCAAATTGTCCCAATCTGGTTCTGACCGTTTTCCAAGCTAAGACCTAGCAGCTACCAACGGCACAACTGATGACAAGATCTCTTTCGGGTTTCGACCATCAACAATGATTTCAGAAACATGAAACGTCGTTGAAGATTATCAGCTTGAGTCAGATGCAAGCTCCTATTTTTTTCCAGAACACGCTTCATTCCAATCTGTTTTGGGATGCCTTGGGACCCATTTCCGGTCCCCGCTTTGGCTTGTCCGATTCGCCCCCTATGCCCAGTGCGAAGTTTGCGCTCCCAGGCGCACGTCGAGTTTCACGACGCTTTTATAGAAAAAATGGCCAGAAAACACCGTGCCAAACCGAAACCCAGGGGGGCTGCAGAAACAATGAACAAACTAAGGATGGATACAGGAAGGGTACCCTCCAGATGCAAGTTGGCATGTGTTACCCCATCTTGTACTGTACATCATCTGTACATCTATATAATCACCACAAATCCAAGACTTTGCCTATATAGATGTAAGCCAACAGAAACATATCTTGAGAGCCGCTTCTTCTATGGGCCAAACCTGTTCCGGCTGACCTGGACCCTGTCATTCCATGATGGGCAATTGTGTCTACGCTAGTTGAGGGGAAGGTATCTGTCCAATCCATCTAGGATTTCTTTAGCAGCTCTACTTTTCCTGCCTTTACCCAGTTCAATTTACCGGCTTCTTATTTCTTTCATATACCCAAGAACTGACTCAAACCCTGAACTTGGAATGATTTGGGGCTGAGTTCCTCATGCTCCCGACTAGAGTGGATGCAGGGTTATTGCAGTCCTGTGGTTTCTTCCTTTTGGCTGGTCAAGCAAGTCTGGTGCCACGCTCTGGAAGGGTTCACGCACGAAGTGTTTCAGGCTAAACTACGATGGGGTCCGACCAAGAGACCCCTGGAGTGGGCAGCGATGTCGCATCCAAGAACAATTCCTGGAGAAAAATGGTGGTGACGACGTTCGACTCACAGATCTTGACTCACAGATAAGGATCTGAGTGCTACAAATCTCAACCATATCAGGATCTGTTCAAAACCCGGATTGCACCCAAAAAATGTAAGCAAGGAATGGGGAGAAAAAAAAAGATAATTATGTTTCATTTCAACCATGAGATATTGGTGTTTTCCAAAGCTTTCCAAAAGTTAAATCAATTTCAATTCAAACCCTCCGCTGGACTTGACGCTGCGCACGACAGAGCCCCTCAATGCATTCAATGCATCAAGGGGACGCCTGAGAATCACAGGCAAGCAGCGTCCGCAAACTATAAGAATATATAGAGATTTGAGCGTTAAAAAGGGTTGATCATGAGTTCTTCCCGAACAGGGTAGAAACAGAACGAATGACTACTATTCACGTACAATTACCAATCGCAAAACATCTACCCATTCTCACTGGCAAATTCCACATTTTTTCCCTCGTGGAATCCACAGTGGTCATCAATTGTCTCTGCATAAATCCCAAGTTTTCGACCCAAAACCAAAGAGTCACCTGAGATGTTTGCAGTCGTACTGGTAAAAGAAATCAGGGTTTTCAAGGCAATCCACATATGCCTTCGCAAAATAAGTAGTTGTTTCCACTATATTCATTATATCCCTACGATACAATCATTGTATTGACTTATATTGCAATTCAAAAAACTATTTGTCTGAAATCATTTCTCCATTCCTGCACTGAAAATCCAGACATTTCCTGCCCCATCCGATCCGACGCCTAATCACTGCCACCACTACCGCTTCCATCGCTGTCGCCGCCCAGGGTGGACAAAATGGTGCTACTCCCGCTCTCCTGCGCCAAAGGTGGCGCGTTCTTCTGGAATATCCCTTTGGTTTAGGAGCTGTGGTCATGGGAAAATGACGTGTATATGTGTATATATTACCTATATAATTATATATATAATATATATTTATGTATGTACATCCCCAGAATGCACATGTGTATATATGTATATAATGTATATACATATATATATATATACATAATTATACATACATATACTGGTATATATAGTGGACGGCTGGCTGCACCCTCAAGGTAGAACTTGAGTTGAATGACCGTGTTGACTTCAATGCAGGCAAGAGATACTAAGGCTCTGGAGCTTTCCACTTGTCAAGAATGAGACATGAGGCTGGGTCATGGTACAATAGGTTTTGATCCAGTCCCATATCATATAACTATCCAAACGTATCTCCGTTATGTATAATATGAATATGCTGCTGGTTTATACCCCCCATCTAAACGAGTTCGTTGTACTACCATGAATCCAGCCATCAGCCTGGTTGTATTTACCGACTAACACCTATCGTTTCGGGACCCCCTTCCTGTGGGGGTTGAATATACCCAACTTATAATATAATGCAATAGAATCTTTAAAACAAAACAGTAAAAACCATAGTACACAAATTATTGTGGATCCCCCATCCTCATAGCAAAATCCCAAATTATGCATGGTAAGAATGCAAAACATGCTGAATGGTTGTGCATGGCAAAATCGCCAAAAACCACCAGAAAATCCAATCCCATCAGAAACGATCTTTTCGTAAGAATCTGGCTAATTGAAAGGTTCACAATCCCTATATCTATCAAGGGTAGGTTGATAACCCTAATCATATATATATATATATTATATATACATACATATTCGATATTCTGTGAGTGGGGGAATATACATCCCGCTTGGCCCATTGGCCCATCTTCATCCTCCCCATCGCCCTTCGGGGTCACCCCGCTCCTTCTTCTTGGACTTTTTGGGTCTGCCCATCTTCTTCACCGAGCTCAGGATCAACTTCTCCAGGCGGTCAAACCTGTTTTTTTTTTAACCGGATCCATAGGTCATGTCATGGCTCCTTGATTTGTCGGGAAGATCGGGAAGGAAACCAAAAACATCTATATATAATATATTAATATGATTATTATATTATATTATTATTATTATTATTAGTATTATTATTACTATTATTATTATCATGATTATTAGAATGTGGGTTTTATGGATGAACATCTGTTGTCCAATGTAGATTAATGTATCGTATCGATATTCCTATGGTCGTACTCACGTTGAGAAATACCTGAAAGGGTGTTCGAGGTAGATCGTTGTACTGTTGGGCATGCTCACTTTCTTAGACTCTACATTGAAACTTGCAGGTGTAGATCACATGTCCGAGCAAGTTGCACGATTCTGTTGGAAGTCACCTGAACCATGGAGAACAACTGGCAAAGAAAAGTTCAATTCCCACGTGCAGTGCCCTGAGCCACTGACTGCCACTTGTTATCCCAATGATGTTGGTGCATGGGTCCTATAGATATGTGAGGGTTCAAATTGAACAAATCGGATCATGCGTATTCATCAAAATAATCAAACTTTTACCCAACCAAAAATCATGAATTCAACCAACCAACCTTCTGCCTCGTGAGTCAAGGGATTCCAAATATGATGTAGTAAACTACTATTGTATGTACATACATATATGATATACGCAATGAAATGACCTATGTGCATATACACATTATATGGATATATATATATATATATTAATAATGATAAATACTTTAAGCAAGACAAGAACATGCTTTATTATAGCGTGATATGATATGCTATAATAATAAGAATATAGCAATATATCAGAATATAAGATAGAGTAATACATGATACATAGTAAACAAATCTTAACACAATGGAATAATTTGGTTTGTCCGAATAGGGGGTTGGACACCCCAAAAACGCCAATGCAATTTGACAAATTTGTCTTTTCTCACCGTTTGGAATCGATTCTCATGCAGAGTTTGCCCGCTTCATATGTTTTTTTTAAAGTGCCATAGTCAAACGACGGTAAATGGAGTATGTTCATCCATCCAATACCAAAAAAAAACAAACATCATGGGTATATAACAGTAATTCCCTATGAATTGGAATGGATTCATGACCATAGTTTAACATAATTTAGGTATACAATCCAATTCTTGACCATTTCTGAAAATAGTCTATATACTAAATTCATGGTTGAATATCAGTTTTCCCATCAAGATGGCCATAATATGTAATATCATATATAATATGGCCATAAAATTGGTACAGTATTTCTGGAATCATCAGATCATCAAATTTAGAAAGTGGTAAGTGGGGATATAAACCACTTATGCATTCAAAGGTGTTGCCCCATAGCTATAGCATGCTATAGCTAAGTTCTTGCCTAGTCACTCCAAACTAGCTAGGGTCTATGATATTCGCGAAGAACTATACATAAATTTGAATGATAATTAATTTGTATAAATGATAATGAACACAACTATACATAAATTTGAATGATAATCAATTTATGATAATGAAAAACTACATAGATAACATGAATGAACCAGCAAAAACTCAGCATACATTTCCCTGGGGCACCTGTCTTCCATGGAATCGTCCTCCTCCGGCCAGGGCATGGCGACGGCACTGGAACCTGCACAACGCGTGGTAGGGATGAAACACATCAGGAAAACCATGGGAAAACGTGAAAAAAACATGGGAAAAACCGTGGATTGTGGATACACATGTGTTTTTTTTGTAATCACATGGTTTGTTGGAAGAATGTTGGAACATGTTTGTTCGAGACGAAAACATTGGGAAACATGGTTTTGACGGTTTTTGGATCATCTGGCCCAAACGAATACAGTAAACGGGTTGAAGCGTAAAAAAACACAAGCAGTTCTGGAAAACCCACTACGATTTATCTGTTTGGATAATTCTTGCTTCTGATCTGCTTGAGTAGTTCCAAATCCCCCAAAAAATGGTGGAAATTTCGATAAACATGTTTCTGAAGAAGGCCTGCTGGTTGGTTGATTCGCATTCCTATCAGCGAGCTAGTGAACCAGACTTTGGGTCAATGCTCAACTTGGTTGTGGTGAGATCCTCTTTCGAATAGACCAGTACTAAACCCACCGGTTCTGGGGTATTCTTTGTTGGAGGGAAGGAATTCGGCCTCAGCCTTACAGCTGAAATATTTGCAGATTCTGCCGAAGAACCGTGGATTTTTCTGTTGACAGCCATCTTTCAATGCTGACAGTACCAAAGAGTCACAAATAGTCTACCTCATATGATTTATTGAAATGTTTTCAAAACATCAAATTCACCCAATCGGCACGTTTGTAAACGAGGCAAACTGCTGGCTTAATGGTAGATTTATAGAACAAAGTAATTGGATGTGGTGACATGAACCAACAAAAACACAAAAGGTGTTGTTGTTTAAACCCAGTCCACTATAGATATTTCCCACCCTTCAGTTAGCCTAGATATATAAACCAGGTTACCTGCAATGTGGGGTCCCCCAGATATAAGTTGGTTTCAAAACCCATTAACTAACTTAGCTATCATAAATCAGCTATAAATCCCCTGAAATCCCAATTTTACCTTGGTTGAATTATCATGTCCCTATGGTTTCCCACATTTTCCTATTCTTTGGGGTCCCCTTCCCCAGCCTTTGCCATAGCTCCCGACCCCTTCAATGGCACCTCCAAAGCGACGGATGGAGTCAGTCGTCACGATGTTCGTCGCCGCGGGTTCCATGATTTGAAAACCACCTGCAGAAGGGGGTCTTGTACGCATGACAGTTTCCAAGTGGGTTAAAACATGGTAAAAACCATTTGTATGTATGCAAAGGTGATATATATATATATATATTGTATAACAATAATATACATAACATTATGTATATATACACATATATTTACATGGGCTAGATTAGATATGAGTTATTACAAGTAGGGTATATAATATATATATATATATATACATAAATGTGTGTTAGACAACATGTACATTGGGGTTAGATCGGTTAGATATGATATGGGTTATATCTGGGTTATCAACCACTTACGATGATTGGGATGCACCCACAACTTGAAGCGCCAGCTGTTCCCCATCGGCTTGGAATATGATTGTTCAACTGGAGACTTAACACTGTCCACTTGCTAGTAAGACTGCAAGCCCAACAACCAGGAGACCGGCCCCTCAGCGTGATTACTTCCAAAGAGAGATAAGCCTTTAATGCACATCCGTTGCGGGTCAACGGTCAACTCGTGGTTCAGGTCGCTGGTTTTGGGAGTCTCAGAAAATTTATGACAATTCTATGTCATGATATGTCATGTCAGAAAACAGCAGCAGTGGCAGTGGCTGAGTGGTTCCCGAAGCCCATCTGCCTCAAAATCTCCCAGTTTTTACATGATCAAATGGGCCCCAGTTGTGAAGCATGAATCCCAACTTCATCTGGATCATTACTGAAAAAATCAGATGACACTGTAAATCTTCTATCTTATCGCCTCCTCCGAATCTTAATTTTATATGTCAAGAGTCAATCAAATTTCAGCAGCTAGTGCGCTTGAATTCCTGCTGACACTCAATAGTGACACCTCCCCTTTCTCATTGGTTCCTGGGACCAAACAATCAACCGAAAGCACCGGTCAAACATGGCAATGAGACACACACCCTTGTTTAATGGAACAATAATAATCATATAAAATTATAAAATCATCATCTACCTGGAGTACCAAGTCAAGGTAAAACGATTGATCAATCTGGTGGTGATTGAGACTTGATTTTCAAGCGTGACACAGCTTTGCCCTCATGTTGTTTGGTATGTGCGTCATGTTTTGGGGTGTTTGCCTCTTGCTTTTGGGTGTTTGGCACGGTCCGTATTGTGCTACGAATAATGAAAAAGACTCAGCCAGTCTTATAACCGATAATATATTCCACTATGCTATCTATATTCATAATCATATATATATATATGTTGTGCATCATCTATACTAAATACATATTCAAGACATTGCCATGCCCATCTCTGACTTGTCCCATCGGCAGACCTGGCAAGCCCACATCGCCCTCGTTGAACTCCAGCCGATCCTCGAACTTCATCCCTGGCGCGGCAACCGGCATGGCATGGCTCTTGACATCCCACAAGTTATGGCAGGTACCCCCGATTTATGGTTCATGTTGATAATTGAATAGGAAAGATGAGATTCTGAAACAAAATATAGGAGGTTACCCAGGATGTTTTTTCAGAGTATCTTGGGCTATCTCCACAGCTCCAATCGCACTCACGAACTCCAACTTTCGGCAACATCTCGACCCGTTGGTCACTTTGCCCGAGAAATGCTTCGCATCCATGAAATACCAACTATACCCCCATCATTGACGCTGACGTCGCAGCAAGGTCGTTACAATTTACCGTCGCCAATTTGTGTACTGTACTTCGAGGGTCAAGGTAGCGAAAACTCAGGTAGCAAAAACTCAGGTGTAGTTTCAACCCCCCCACTCAGTTCACTAGATTTCACTATATATTCTGGTTGGTTAGGGACCGGAGTCTCAGATATTTTCAGGTCATGGCGGATGATAAATGATGATAATTACCAATCATATCGAATAACCTGGCAAATCCCCAATAATCCCCAACTGAATAATGGATATGAGAAATTAACCCCCATAGTAATTCCGATAAAGATAATCCCCAACCAAATAATGGATATGAATGGATATGATAATTATGATACTGTAATCTAGCAAATAATCCAACAAATAATCCCCAATAGTTGGTCTAGTGCTGAAGAACGCCACCACTTGCGCCACTTCTCAGGTGGCCTTGCAGAAAGCGTGCCCAGCGTTTCCCCGAGATGCCTTCCAAGGTCGTGACCTCACACGCCATCCGTTTCTCAGACGCCAAGAGCCATGAGCCATGCTCTTGGCCATTAAAAAACATCAGGCGATGATTGGATCACCCCGGTGTTTCAATGTTATGATATCATTGGATAAAATGATTTGGGATTTGCTTCAGGACCCAAAAAAATTACTTTGCTTCGAGTGATCCCCACCATGCCACTTTATTTGGCATATAGTGTGATACATGTTTTGACATTCTTTCTGACAAACTTATCTGGC